>APFE030932459.1:0-32320 GCA_000404065.3 Pinus taeda | reverse complement strand
AGAGATATTACTCTGACCTATAATGTTAAATGTCGCTCCGAGACCATCTTGTTTGGACTTTTCGACACTCGGAGGTGGATTGTTGAAGTAATCATACATTTTTTGCACTTATTAATCGTCCCTTTTTTCGTTAGTGTGCTCGTCTTCATATCTTCTTTTGCTACTCTTCTTCGCTTTCATTTTCTCTGTGTCATTTTATCATAATTTTAAATAACAATAAAAATTATAAGAAAGCAAATAGATGTTAAATACATTTGGATTATGTTAAATAAGCTTCTTGAGGTATCAAAATAAATAGTTACTTTTAAACTTCTCCTTTTACCCTATCAATTTGTTATTTTATTTATTGAATAAAACATTGTAAAATGCCACTTCCTTTCTTCTACCTACTCAAAAAGGAAGAGCGATCATTGTAGTTCAGGAAGAGTGGTCATTATAGTTCATAATTTAATTGTTTCATTTCACTAACATATTTGTTAGCTTTGTAATTGTGTTAAATCATTTTATTTGTTTCTTTTAGGGTGGTTTTAAACCTTTGAATTCATCTATTATCTATTTATATACATTTTGAGTAATGTCTAAATTCTATATATTTTATATTGTTTTCCTTACATTTTAAATGATTAATTGCTCAAAGCTGATATGATTGAGCATCTTAGATTTCTACCAGTAGCTATAATTATATTTAATTCTTTTCATAAAAACTATTAAATATAACGACTGTTTCATTTTTTAAAATTATCTTGTTTTATTAGCTTTAATGTATTATTTTAATGATTTATAACAATAATGAGATTCATATATTTGAATAGAAATAATGATAGCAACAAAAAAAATAATAAGTAAAATTAGTATTAAGAAAATAATACATTCATTATAAAGAGAATAATAATTATAAAAATAGAAAAGCATAAGTAATTTAGAATAATATGACATTTAAAATAATATTAGTACAACTATATAAATTAAATGGTTAGTAATACTTATAAGTATTCAATAATGATAAGCATCAAAATATCTTTTTATAATACATTTCATATTATCATAACTAAATAAAATCATAGAAAAATTATAATATTCTTTTAATTTAATATTATTATTATTAAGAAGAAGAAATAAAAAATTATAATTGATGTCTAACTAGGCTGAGAGATTTGTTTGCCACACTAAAGAGATTAATGTATTAAATGGATAAAGTTACATAGCCACAATCATAAATCCACAAACATGCAAATAAAAGTTGATTCATATCCGATGGATTACAACGTACAAAAGAGGAAGGAGTGTCCTCACAGTCGGAAGGCACAACGGAGATGAGGGAAACAACTCAGGATCCGTATTAAATGGAGAGAGTCACATAGCCACAAGCATGGAAATAAACGTTGATTCATATGCCATGGATTATAAGGCACAAATGAGGAAGGAGGGCCGTTAGAGTCGGAAGGCACAATGGAGATGAGGAAACAACTCAGGGTCCCAGAGAAGGCTGCTTGGTCTAATGCTCGAGAGAATAATGAGGAGCAATAACTCGTTGGTTTCACATGACTTTCAATTTTCTAATTATGTGATTAGTTAATTATGTCATATACAAAGAATAATGAGGAGCAATAAGCTGTTGGTTTCAAATGAATCTTAATTTTCTAATTATGTGATTAGTTAATTATATCTTGTAATTGCTAACATTTCATAAATCAAAATTTATCTATTGATTTTTAATTTGTCACAGGTAGTCTCAACTATTGATGGACACTTAAAAGTATATAAATACAACCTTAGTTTTATTATCTAGCAATGAGGTTGTCACATGCATTCTCAATCATTAATTCACACTTGAAAATTATATAATGCAACCCTAATCTTACTATTTAGCAATGAGGATTTTGGGTATTAACCATTGATTGACACTTGAGAGGTAATTTAACTATAATTAAACTATTTGAACTTTGGTCTTAAATAGAATGTTGTTGTTGTTTTTTTTGTTGGAATCTGTAAACTATTCTTTTGTAAATTAGATGTTAAATAAATTTTGTGTCACCCTGGATGAATGAAACGAGCTTGAATTCATCTTAACCCTGGATCTATCAAGTATTAAGAGGGATCAATCCCTCAAAACCGGCTTGAATCCATCATTTAGAGGGATCAAATCCCTCGAGGTGAAAATCCTTTCTCAAGTTTTTAGCTCAAAGTAGAGGTTTTCACCTCAAAAGATTCAAAATAAAGGTTTTCACCTCGAAATATTTGATCCCTTTAGACTCTTAGTAGATGTGGTGTTAACATGGACCGTGTTTGGGTACATCTCAATACTTATTTTATGAGAGTAAGAGGACTTAATCACAATACTTGATCAAAACGTTTCTATGGTTATTAAAAAATTGTATGACTTCATCAACTTTGGAGGTTAAGTATTGTGAAGTAAATGAATTTTTTTTATTGCTTAAATCATGAGACATGCATATTTAATGGATTCTTGCTATGGATGGAAAAATGGGTGAGTGGATATATGGTAAGTTAAAACAAGTGAGATTTTTTTTAAATTTAGAGTTTTGTTGTTATTCACTTTATATATATACTTAACGATTATTATAAAATATTTGAAGAGCGTTAATAGAAGAATGCACTTAAAACTTTAAGATTTCAAATTGTGATCCCAATATTAAGGATATATCTGAAATGTTAGATTGGATATAGTGTAACATACTTATTTATTTTAGAACTCTTCCTTGTTTAAAGATATTTGAAATACTTTGACTATCTTTTAAAATTATAATTTTAAAACAGTTTAATATAAACTATTTATATATATTTTAATATGTGTGGATATTGATCTTAATAGAAATTTTGAAACTAAATGTTATTGAACCATAATAATTTTTAAATAAATTGAATTAATTTGAATTATTAACATTCTTACAAAAGCAAATTACTACTCGCTGAAAGTGAAAAAAACCAAGAAATAAAAATATAGGAAATTTAAATTCATTCACTTTTATATTTAAAAGTTAACAACTATATGGATTTTTTTGCTTTTGTTAATGTTAAAATAAAATAAATTTGTTTATTTTTAATTTGAAAAAAAAAATTAATATAACAAAAATTGCTAAAATATTTTTTTGTTTAATTAATGCTAAATTTTGTGGGTTCACTACTTGTCTCACTTCGAGCTAGTTGTTGTTACATTTCTAATAATAATGAAAGAAATAAACATTTATGAAAAATGCCATATCCAACTATTTTATTTAATAAAAAAAAACAAAACATTCTGAAAAAATAAATATAAAAATTAATGTTTTCTTTAAAAAATATAAAATATCATAAAGTAAAATGTAATAAAATAAAAAATGTAATAACAAAGGTGACTTCTCAACCTTCAAAGTGAATATATGAAGTACACCCGTTAAAAGGTAAAAAAATAGTTTTCTTTTGTGTTCAATTATATTTAAACATTTATAAATTCTTTGAAAACATATTTAGATTCATAAAAAATAATAATATATTTGACATAATTTATACATTTGTTTATTTTTATTTATCATTGAATCTTAATATAAAATGATAAATTACTCTCTCATCCATATATAATTTTATTAAAAAGGTGTTTAAAAATGATAAAGTAAAGAAGTTCCGGCTTAAAAGTCAACCCTCTATCTATATATAACCCATATAAATATTTTTGAAACCCTTCCTATCTAAAGCAAAAATTTTAAGTTTGGTAAACGGTGTGTTTCTATTAATAATTTAGTTTTAAAATATAATTATGAGGCCCCTCAAGCCTCAACCTTGACACTATAATGACTAACTTAGACATTTAATCAACTTTGACCTTAAACAGAATCATATATTATAAAATGCATGAAATTATTACATTATAAATTTTATTAATATTTTAAATTATAAAAACAGATATTACGGCTCCCAGCTCTCAAACTTTGACACCTACATATAAAATACATTTTGTAGCTCTTGATACATATAACGCACAACTGGTCTAAGCATGGAGTTAGATTGTTTCCATTTCTACACGCAAAACTATTTTCATAAATGCTCACTATTTCCATTTCCAGAAATCAAAACATTTTAATAAATGCTCAATACAAATGTTGAGGTACAACTTTATGTTGGAGGTTTGGTGACGATGACGGCATAACTTGACTTAGCTGATGGCATTCTAAATACAATTATTATTCTCTACGCCACGACAACAAGAATTGTAAACGTCCCCTGTACATCATCATTGTTGTGGCTGTATTAATACCAAGCTGTTATCAACAACAACATACAAACGTGCCATGTACATCAACATTGTTGTGGCTGTATTAATACCAACAGACGGCCGTTATCAACGACAACATACTTTGTGGTGCCATGCCCAGACCATGGAGAAACTTAACGTTATTCGGAGAGTATTTAATTAATTGATAACGAAACATGGGATTTTACACCAACATGATCATTTCAATCCTGACGTAAAGCCAACCCCAGTGGCCGGAATCCATGAATTGCCAGAAATGAATTGACCAACTGTGAATTGGGCTGCCTCCGTGGCGCTTGTGATAACATGAAATCCCGGCCAACTGACACGCTTTGATGTTCCTGCACCCGCGCCTGTGTTCAAGTACTCGCCGTAGTACAACGTTTGAAGGGCAAAGTTTCCGTCCCATTCCAGCCAACCGGCAGGATCGATCAAATCGTCCAGAGCTGATTGCATGAAAACAGTTCGAGAGTATTGCTTCCACGGCCTTCCGAGGTATGTCTTGATAGACCCTTCAACTGCTTGCAGATCAGAATCTGCACTTACCTTGCAGTTATGGATGGAAATCCCGGTGTTTTGATTGGGATCGGTTCTTCCTTGAGCTGTAATTGTGTTTTGTTGTTGGCTCATGGGCCTTCTTGCCAAGATGTTGCTATTCTGTATTAACACAGCTGCGTTGCCGAAGATAAAATCAACGGTCCCATATATATCTACTTCTCGGTAGAATTGGCGAAGGGAGTAAACATATAACGTGTCCTGGTACCCTTTGATACTGCAACGATACACTACCGAGAGGTCTGCGCCTACTCGAAGTGCTACGGCTTGGTGCTTCTGAGCTCCCGCAGTGTTCTGGAACGTCATGTCCTTGGCAATAAATCCATTTCCAGAGACAGCTGTCACGTAAAAACAGTTAGTCGTTTAAGATCACAAGTACAGGAGAAGAAACTTAGTTTGAGAATTGTAGATAACGACATCTATAATATAATTAAAATTATAAGAAAATTGATAGCAACAACATAGGTTTAAATTGTTACCGAAAGTTGCAGAGTTGAACGTAGTTGAACCATCTTGAACATTCTTGTTTCCGGTGACCACGGTTTGATCCATGCCGTCGCCAATGAACATCAGATTTGTCATCTTCTTCGATATGTCTACATTCTCGTTATAAATTCCAGCTTTTATGTAGATCACATACCTCTTACTACTCTGTTGAGGTGCAGCGTTTACTGCTTGGGTGATGGTCTTATAATTCCCTGAACCATCTTGGGAAACCACCACGTTTGCTTGGCTTGCAGGACTAGATGATTGTAAGAGTCTTCGATCTGCTACAGATAGCCATTCTGGAAATCCATCCTTCTCGATCCGTCCGTAGTGAGAATGGAACACCTCCCGTTTTAGACTCAATAAACGACGATTTTTCAAGCTGTCACGAGACATGCTCGAAAACTTGTACATGGAAAGGGAGTTGCTCAATAATTCTGACACATTAAGAACTCTGGAAGACAACAGAGGGCTTATGCTACTACTGGTTGTTAAATTGAAATCACGGAAACCATTCAAACAGGTGTCCTGATTCGTCAAGGCTGCGCTGAGCCAGGTGGGGATGTCTTTCTTGATGGAATCGTTGCTCAATCAAACGTTGAGATGATCCATTGTATCTTGAAAAAGCTGGGCACAATCTAGCCATGCCGCGCTTTCTTTTTCATTCATCATATTTTTGTTTAAACTAATAGCAAATTCGTGAGCTTGTTGTACCAGTTCCATACTCTCTTTCATTACCTGACTCATCAAATTATCAATTGTTGCCGTCTCATAGGTAGTGTATGTAGCCAATGACGAGACACAGCGTTCAGGAAATCGTGTCTGGCTACAAACCGACCTTACCAAACTAGACAACGTTTTTCCACCATGAGGATCGCCGTAGCTTTCACTCGAGGAAACAGGAGCCCCAGCTGCCACAACAATGACATCAACCAAAAGTATTATTGACATTAGAACAACAAGGACAGATTGGTTTTTCAATTTTTGAACAGTCTTCTCGTGGACGTAGTCGACATCAAGTCTAATCTTCATCATCTCTAAGCTAAGGACCTTTCAACCTTGGGCTATGCTGAAATTTAAATGCAAGGTCTCAGAATATCGTTAACTCTGAAGCTATCTTATCTAATAGAAAACGCTAAAACAAATAATGGGCATGTTCTGCATGAAGCATCGACCACTCTTATAGAGTGGCTGGTTTGTCGCTACTGATCAGTGGGTCAAAGGAGTTAGGCTTGCCTTTGGCGATAACCTAAAGAAGAGCACGTGGGATCGTTATCTAATATAGAATACGGTCGGATTCAAACATAGACGGCTGATGAATCATGAACGTTCTCTTTAATAAGTAATCCATAAGGCAGTACGAAATACAACGGCGCTTGTGTCGGACAAGAATGGTTTGAACATGTCATGCGTCATCGACAATTGCTATAATTCTGCCCAAATGTAATGTAAGTCATAGGTCGGTTTCCTCTTACGTGATAAATTTGATTATCATCACCTTCGACTTGCCTTGCTTCGTTTTATCAAAAACGCAATCAGTACCATTGTTTGTAGTCAGCTTAATCGTGCTGTGACATCTCCATACCAAAAATTTTTGCGGTCATAACCTTTGAATTTTGTACTTCAAGAACATTCGTGAAGGAATCTAAATTGATACGCCGTAGGAAAAAGCTGATTGGATGTATATTACTTTTAAGATTGGAGATATACATGTAGATTTCTGTTAAGTAAAACGATTGTACTTAGCTGCCTAGAGGTTAAGACTTCAACGACGTTAAGCCCCAATTATAATTATTAATAATTATAACCCATTTAATTATAAACGAAATATGATTAATTATAATATTTTATGATGCAGAAATGAATAAACCACTTTTAAAACCCTTTTAACATTTTCAATAAATTTTAAATTTTACCACATGGATGTCAACGTTATGCGGTGTACCTGTGGGCTGTTTTTTTTTTTTTTTATCGATTTCGTTATTTTGTTTTATTAGTGATAATGACCATAAACGTATGCCCAAGCATATTCAATGCAGCGTAGTTGCGATAGTTTAACTAATCTTAAAGAGATGTGCCACGTCCGGACTTCAAAGATACAGAATATACGGACGGAATGCAATGCAGGGCATCTCGTCACCTCTTTGACAATATTCTTGACATACGACCGCATACGCAATTGAAATAAGTTGCTCCCCTGAATACCATTGCTCTCCGTCAAGCATGACCTCTCGCCCCATCAATCGTAATGTATTAGAAAATTGGCAACGAATTTGAATCTCCACCTCTGATGCACACAATTTTTTTTCAACGCACTTTTCGATATTCTTTTCAAATTCGAAACGTTGTTCGATATAAAATTAAAAATTAGATTCAAAATAATGAAATACGTCAAGTCCTTAATCTTGAATGGAACATCTAGAAATTCCTCACCTGCATATAATTCATGAAGTCGGCGTTCGTTCGCGATAATCATAAAACGATTTTAAAACTGCTCTCCTGTTCAAATAATCAAAAACGTGTTCAGAATCCATGTGCATTTATAGAATGATGCATTTGTAATGATATGTGGTTGCAAACGTGTTCAGAATCCATGTGCATATGCATTTGTAATGATATGTGGTTGCACCCTTGCAGTGGAGTTTCCTTCCACGAGGCCAAAAAAGTTGGGCAGAATATTTCATATATCACCATAAATGTTACCATGGTATGAAGCTACATATACTTCCCAAGAGTTATCATAAAATTTAAATATTTAAAAAATTTGAAAATATAATTAAAAAAAATCAAAATACTTATTACACTGGGTAGAAATTATGTTAATAATTTTTATATCTATTACCTAATCGAAACATAAATATTTTTATAAACACAATCACTAAATGGTTAATTAAACATATATTATGTTAATATAGTTGTTTTTCCAGAACTTGTAATAATCTTATTTATTTTGAAACGTGGTCTAACCCAACCAAATATGAAAGAGATGCTATAGTATCATTCATTGTTCTGAAAAGTTTTCTAACCCAATATGAAAGAGATGTTATAATATCATATTGTGTTAAGTAATGATTTGTAGTAATAAAAAAAGGGAAATGTAAAATTATTTAAAATTAAATTAAAATTAAAAAATTATAACAACCTAATCCATATAAATAATATTGTACTAATTCTAGTAAAATTGACCTCAATTTAAGGTGTTGATTGTTTTTGGGCTGAAAGTTTTCACAACTTGTGGTTTTGCAACTAATATTCTTATGTAATATAGACTCTTTTGTACATTTCCATACAAGCATGAATGATGACTAAATATAATAGTTTCAAGGACAAGAATAATGACTGAAATAAAATGAATAATATATTATATTTATACTTAGAGATTTGATCTTTTTCTACATGTAATAACTCCAAAATTAAGATGAATATAAATTAATATCTATTATTCAATCAAATATTAAAATTTTGATATAAATTCTATACTTATACTTTTACTTCCTTTATTAAGTTTAATAAGCTATTTTTTAATAATTAATATATTTATTTTTTAAAACATTAATAAACTAACAACAAAAGCCCTACGCAATAATGTGTCTATGTACAATAATATATTTATCTGAATGGGTACTATAATTTATTGCATTTTTATTAAATGCAATAAAAATATTTGGATAGTGATTTTAACTTTGAGAATTATAATAATTGTTTTTTTAATTATTAATAATTATAATAAATTTAATTATAAATAAAATATTATTAATTACGCAAAAATCTAAATAACATCATTTAGCACTTTCAATTATATTTTAAATTATACCACATGGATGGGAACGTACTTGTTCGCTAATTTTTATCGATATTCCATGCACGTGTTCAGTTATTTTATTGATTTCGTTTTATTAATGATAATGACCATAAAAGTACATCGAAGCATATTCAATGCGCATCTCAGTTGCCCATTGCGATCGTTTTACAAATCTATCAAAGATACCGAATGTGATGCCCTATACGGAATGTAACGCGCGGCATTTGTCTTGCTTTGACAATAATTAACAACCGCTCGCTTTGATTACGTTCATTCTTAACATACGGTCCACACACGCAATTGGTAAAATAATCACAATCACATACACAGTTCTGGATACCGAATGTGATGCCCTATACGGAATGTAACGCGCGGCATTTGTCTTGCTTTGACAATAATTAACAACCGCTCGCTTTGATTACGTTCATTCTTAACATACGGTCCACACACGCAATTGGTAAAATAATCACAATCACATACACAGTTCTGGTATTTAAATAAGTTGCTCCACTTTACTTTGCTCTCCACCAGCATGACCTCTCCCCGCATCAATCCTGATGTAATAAAAGATTCCTTACGTCTGCCGCTATCCCAAAATTGCCAACGACTTTGATTACTGTTGATCCACTCTAAAATATAACCTCCAACTCCTCTTTTCTTCCGTTGGTTTTTATCCGCACACTTATATTTTTTTAATGCATTTTTCGATTTTCTTTTCACCTATTGATTTCAGGATAAGTAGGAACCGTTGTTCGGCATGAAAAGACTACCCCAAGTATTACTTTAAAAAATACATTCAAAATAATGAAATGTGTCAAGCCCTTAATCTTGAATGGAACATCTAGAAATTCCTGACCTGCATATAATTCACGAAGTCGGCTTTCTTCGGGATAAGCATAACAAGATTTTAAAAACGAGTGCCTGTTCAAAAATTTAAAAACGTGTTCAGCTAATGCCTTACGTTTTTAAAATGGTACGTTTGTAATGATAAGATTGTGTTCACCGCAATCGAAATTGTTCATCGCAATGTCACAGTTAATGGTGTTAAGTAAAACGACTGTATTTAGCTGCAAAGAGGCTTTATCTTGAACAGTTCATCCAGAGTTGACATTTAGTGTTTTTATGGATTTGTTAATGTAAAGTGAATGTTTCGTATTTTTATGAAAATGTTGAGATGAATCGGTAGTGTTTTTATGGATTTGTTAATGTAAAGTGAATGTTTCGTATTTTTATGAAAATGTTGAGATGAATCGGTAACTTAATTTGTGTGACTATAAATTTTATAAAATAAATTAAATATTTTCATAATTTTATAAGATATTAAAAATTCAACAAAATATATTTTAATTTATTGAAGTGTTTTTTTTTAATAATTTTAGTTTGAAAGGTTATTTTATTAATAAATAAATTTGTGGTAAATTTATTAATAATGTATAATTCTTTTTGGTAAGTTTGGCAGGACTACATCTTCAATGTATCAATTCAATTCATCATGTTTACTATATCACTTCGTTCGCGGAAGGGAATCGAAAGGGTGACTTCACATTAAGGAGTGCCTTATGAGAGCACCAAATAACCGTCTATCCAAGACCCCATACACATAAATTTCTATTATTTGATATTATACTAAAATTTAAATATATTTCAATATCATTTAATGTCTATTAGTTTTATTTGAGATGGTTGAGACAAATAATTAGAACCTTTCTCACCCAAGTTCAATTCCTATAAATGATATGAGAATCTTTTATATAAAGACTTCTACCTTATGATGTATTCCTAATATTAATGTATAAATTTGTACAATAATACTTAATACTATATTAAGACTCAAACATATATTAATATTATTTAGTACTACATTAAATTCAAGCACACGTCAAAATCTTTGTTTTTTAAAAGCTTATAATATTATCAATCTCTATCACCCAATAAAGTATTAATCTTTTTTATAAATATAATCAATTAAAAGGTTAGTTAAATATATAAATTTTGATCTTTTTTATGAATATAATCATTAAAAGGTTAGTTAAATATATATTTATATAGTTGTTTTTCCAAAATTTATAATAATCTCCATATTTATTTTTCTTGGGAAATTAAAACAATGATTTTATTAGTCAAATAAAACTACATTAGTATTCCAGTGTGGTGCAGTAGCTTTACTTTCCATGAGGCCAAAATATTTGGGCAAAGTATTTCACATATTGGCATAAACAACATTAGCTTAGTATGGTGTTACATATTACATGTCAAGAATTATCATAAATATTAAAAAAATAAAATGTCTAAAAACATATTAAGAAAAAACCAAAGCACTCATTACTCTATGTAGAAATTATGTCCATAATTTTCATATTTATTATTCTATAAAATATTAATATTTTTTATAAACATAATCATTACATGGTTAATTAAACATATATTATGTTAATGTAGTTTTTCCAAAAAATTTAATAATCTTGATTATGTCTAAGCGTACTCTAGCCCAATATGAAACAGTTGTTATATCATGTAATCATTTTCACCGAGTTACATAACATGTTAACTTTTTTTAAAATAAAATTAAAATTGAAAAATAATAACAACTTAATGTCTATAAATATTGTTTTTAGGGTTAAAGTTCTTACAACTTATGGTTTTTCAAACCATATTATTATGTAATATAAACTCTTTTGTAATTTTCCAATGGGTCATGAATGATGACTAAATAAAATAGTTTCCACAACAAGAATGATGACTACTAATGACTGAATAAAATTGTTTATATATATATAATAAATTGGTTTTTAATTTTAAATCAAATTTCTTTTTAAAAAATGGACTAAGCTAACAAAAACCATATGCGATAATGTGCCAAATTATATACATTAAGTTATATAAATATGTATAAGGAGAGGGTACTCTGAGATATTAAGTACAAGAAAAAGTAATTGAATGGTGTTTATAATGATTTTGGAAATTATAGTAATTTGTATTTTATTTTTTTAATTATTAATAATATTTTTGGTTTTAATAATATTTTAATTTTTTAATTATTAATAATTATAATAAATTTAATTATAAATAAAATGTTATTAATTATGTAGAAATCTCAATAAACCACTTTTAAAACTAATTCACTCAAAATACCATTTAGGGAAAGCCACGAGTACATGATTGCTTTTATGTCAGACTGCATCAACGTCACGTTAGCACCCTCATCCATTGTACGACACATGTTCATTGCATGTGTCTACCTGTTGCTCGTACATGCCCACCGGTTCAGCGGGTAAACAATGTGTCTAAGATTTGTTATATCATAGTCTTTGTGGGTTGTTTTGGGCACTGTGCATTTTTGTTTTGGTCTTGTTGTTGTCTATTTGCGTTGCCGAGTAGTTGCACGTCACTGCTCCAATTTTGGTCATTTCCATAACAGTCCTCGAAGATCCGGGTAGTGGTTTATGGAGCAGAAGAGATGGTCGTGTTGGTGGTTGTTCTGTTGTGTTCGTCTGTTTTGTCTTGTTTTTTCTACTGGTTTCTCTTCCATGTTTGGTTGAAAAGGCTCGATATTCGTTTGCATTCCTCCTTGTGGCGGATTTAGCTCGACTTGATGTTGGACATTGTTGTTTCACACTCCGAAGGGATTTTTCAGGTTCCTAAGTAAATTTATCATCTTTTGGGTTGAATTTCTCATGTTTTCTGCAGGTTTAGGGATATCTAACAATGTTTGATGTTGTCTTGTAGGTTGTTCAGGTTGTTATAGTCTGAGCTACGCTTTTTGGAGAATGTGCGGTTCTTGTGGCTTATTGACATGGAGAAAGTCGATGAAACGTTGATTGGACGACCAGAAGGTGGGACACTGTCCTACCAACCTGAATACATGTGTTTTTTAACACATTTAATCGAATTGGATTATTGTGCCTTTGTTTTGCATGTGTATGTGTTTTTAAATACCTTCACCTATGTGGGTTTTGGGTTTTGTGTGTTTTGGCTAATTTTATGAAATTGAGCTTCGGCTGTGTGGGTTTTGTGTGGGTTGGGTTTTGGGTTTTCAAGGAGTTGAGTTGTTTTGTGGGTTTCAAATGAGTTTTGTGGGTTTTGGATGCAACATTATCATTGTCATTGTTTGTTGAGTAGATGTTGGTGGATCGACTACTTTGACTGGCTAAATCCTTTGCAATACTATTTCAAACTAGATTCGATTGGTCTTTACTTTGTGTAGACCACATTATACAATGCCTTTATTGATCGATGGAATCACTAGTATACAAACACACCATTATTCATAATCTCTAAATCATTGGCTTGCTCGAGATTGCTTTGAATGCTCTGTACAAAGTGTAGGCAGTCATAAACAACCATCCTTTGGACCTATTCTGCCATATGCCTCAACTCCCAGCACCACTACAACCATCCCCTGTGTTTTGTAGAAGTCAAAAGCAACATCAATATGCCATGTACCTACAGTCATTGCTTATCAGCCTGTGAATTATATGTTAATTGTTTCTTGGTTGCAGTGATCGTAATAAGAATGAGAAGTGCTTAATATCATTTAATTTGTGAATAGAAGAGTGTGTTCTACAATTTTATGTTTTGTTAATTCATTACAACAACCTAAGAATACACACACACACACATATATATATGTGTGTGTGTGGGTCATTCAACTGGGAAAACAATGATAGAGAAGAAAACATGATACTCATGTTAATTGCTCAAATGAGTCATATACCACAGCTGTATTGTTCATATGAGTGCTGGAACATGTGCATGTATTCAAATATTCAAAAGGTAGAGGAATGGTTAATTTGAGTGTTGGGTTTGGCATTAGATGAACAATTTGTCTAATTGGGATATAGTGTTTTAGTGCATTGTTATCCATAGCTGGCACTGGTCTTGACTTTCCATAGGAATCAATATATAACCTCTATTATACATTTGTTAGATTTATAGTTAGATACATGAGTCCATTTATAAAGATTTCATCTATCAAGTCCAAACTTCATTTAGTTCTATTTCCTTTGCAATCTTGTTTCAAACTAGATTATGGATTCTTTAATTTGTGAAAAGGAAGTGGAATCGTCTATTTGATTATGGTTTCGCTATTATACCACAACCACTATTCATAATCACTAAATCATTGGTTTGCTGACTGTTTTGATGATCTATATGAGGTAGGCAGTTACAAATAACCATCCTTTGGACTTGTTCTTCCATATGCCTCAACTCCGAGCACCACTACAACAATCTCATATGTTCTGTACAAGTCAAAAACAACATCGATATGCCATGTACATACAACCATTGCTTATCAGCCTATGAATTATATGTTAATTGTTTCTTGATTGCAATGATCATAATAAGAATGAGAAGTGCTTCATATCCTTTAACTCTTGAATAGTAAATCTTTTTCTACAATTGGACGGTCTTGACTTTCCATAGGAATCAAAGATAACCTATATTATATATATATTGGCATTCAACTAGGAAAACAATGACAAAGAAGAAAACATGATACTCATGTTAATTTCTCAAATGAGTCATGTACCACTCCTGTACTGTTCACAAGAGTGCTGGAACATATGGATGTTTTCAAATCTTCAAAAGGTAGAGGAATGGTTTATTTGAGTGTTAGGTTTGGCATTAGACAAACAATTTGTCTAATTGGGATATATCATTATAGTGCATTAGTATCCATAGTTGGAATTGGTCTTGAATTTCCACAAAAATCAATATATAACCTTTCTTATACATTTGTTAGATTTATATTTAGATACACAAGTCCATTTATAAAGATTGCATCTACCCAATCTAAACTTCTTTTAGTTCTATTTCCTTTGTAATTTTGTTTCAACTTGGATTCGATTTATCTTTACTTTCTATTATTTTCTCTTGAATTTCCTTTAGTTAGAACAAAGGGATTCTTTTGTTTACTCCCTCTGTGAGCAAACAAAGGGTTGGTTTCCATTACACTTCTCAACCACATGCTCCTAAGCAGATCCTTTCTTTGAAAATGAAAATTTTCCATAATGTTGAGAGTCCCCATGGTGGAAAGAGCTGTAGTGAAGCTTCCACCTATTATTTAATATGCTTGTAATGATCCTAATTATAGTGTGATTTTTTATTTTTATTTTTATGTGAAATATATAACCTCTCTCGAGATAGGAACTGTCAATATATAATATCTCTTGAACTAGGAACAAGTCTCTTGGACTGGATATATATTACAGATGGATATTCACATCGAAATAAAAATACAACTCAAATCATAATTCCAATTCAAATTCAATACGTTTCAGAATCTTGAATTCAGTTGATCTAACTTTGATTAAATGATTCAATCAAAGTTCAATTATGTACACATCATAACAAACATTCTCAAATGAGATAAAACTGGATGTATCTGTGTAGAAGAGAATGGTATTTTTATGATTTGCCATAGTTACCAAATTCGGCCGAATGGGGCTGAAGAATTTGAAAATTCGGCTTCGGCCATTAAAACGTTGAAGTTATGTTCGTACACATCACAGTCTCCCAAATTTATTTTTTTAATTTTCTTTGATTTGTGTTTTTCAAAAAAGCCGTACTTAACTTATTGTGCTTTAGTTTCGTGATGTAGTTGTAGATAGCAGTTGTCTATAATGAGACTATTTGAAAGCCTTTCCCGTGGCTCTTTCCGGTCAAAATCCGACAGCAATCTCTTGGAATCGCAAGTTTGATAGCTAGTTTCTGCACAATCAAAGCGTCGCAGGGGTTCTTCAGGTGCTGAATCCAAATATATAGTTAAAAAATCATTGTAACTGCAACAAATCAATATTTAACCTCAATTTCTTCCGCCTGATTCCGTCACAGGAATCTTCAAAAAGTCGCATTATAAACAACTCCGTTGTAGATATTGAACGGTTCCGTTATATAGATGTTTAAGAATATTGAACCGTTGAAACTTAATTCTCCCTAGTGGTTGAGGGACTTGATTAGACAGTACTCTAAGGCATAATGGACAAAGATGTTATCGACGGTTTTTCCTGCAATACGTGTGTGATTAATGATTAAAAACAATACGTGTGTGATTAATGATTAAAAACTTCATAGTTCTAGTTTTATCAAAGTTATTTTGATGCGTCAGTAATTTTGATTTGTTATTAATTTTTTACATTGTTCGTTTAATATTTTTTTAATTTTTATATTAAAAATAAAAATTTCTCTAAAAGTATAAAAATTAAATAAATAGTTGTCATATTAAATTTTTATTTTGACAATAAAATAATTTCGTCTTTTTCTTCAATCTCTTATTTTCACTATAAAATAATTTTTTTGTCTATCTTTTTGAAATTTAAATTTCTTTCCTATGATACTTTTCGTCTTTTTCTTCAATCTCTTATTTTCACTATAAAATATTTTTTTGTCTATCTTTTTTAAATTTAAATTTCTTTCCTATGATACTTTGACCAGTAAGTAATGAAATTGGAATTATTTATTCATAATAAAATTGGTTGTAATTTAGGTTTTTGTTTTTAAGAAATTTGGAAGGAAAATATATTATATTGTTTCTAGATTTTTTAAACAATTAGAAAAACAACAAGATAATTCTAATTTGATGATTCCTGATGATTTTAATTTAATGATTTTTTTTTTAATCTATATTGTATTCAGTTTCTAAATATTTATCATTAAAAATTACAGCAATAGTTACTATCTTTTGATTGACCAAGAGGAGTCGTTTCTACTAATTTCAATATCTCATTCACTTCCATTTTAACAATTGGGAAAACAACAAGAACTTTAATATGATGATTCTTGATAGTTCTAATTTGATAATTTTTTTATCTATATTTTATTTTAGTAATTAGGAAATTGCCTAAATATTTATGGTTAAAAACTACAACATTAGTTACTAACTTTTGATTGACCAACCAACAATTTTAAGGGTTTCTTTTTTTAATGGTAAAGAGTTTGTTCTCCCCACTGTATTTTATTCACTTCCATTGAAGAAGAGTTGTTTCTATTAATTTCCATATCTCATTACTAATTTCAATATCTCATTCACTTCCATTGAAGAGAAACTGTTTCTACTAATTTCAATGTCTAATTATATTTTCAACTTCTATAATATAATTCACAATTATTAATTTAGATTATTCAAAATTTAAGAAAAAATATTATTAATAATAGTATAATATATATATATTCACCAATTTTTTCGATAGAAAATTTTAGGGAGTAGAATTTTTAAAGTATCAAACTAAATTTGTATTCAAATTCGAACTCAAACTCAAACTTGGTAACTATGCTTTATATAATCAAAATTGATATTATTTACAACATTTACACTCACATTCACATTCACATTGTCGTTGCAATGAGCAATTTCCATTGCATTGAACACAATATTATAATTACAAACGTAGCATAACAGGTTTTTCAATTTTTGAAATCTTCTTATGGTTATCGCGAAGAACGTTGACTTCGTGAATTATACGCAAACGAGAAATTTATGGATGTTCCATTAAGGATTAAGGTCTTTTTATGCCGAACAACGTTTCCTACGTATCCTGAAATTGATAGTTGAAGAGAATATCGAAAATGTGTGTGCATCAATCAGTTTGATAAAACCCAAAAAGGAGAATAGGAGTTGGAGGTTCTATTTCAGAGTGTATCAACAGTTATCAAATCTGTTAGCAATTTTGGGATAGCGAGAGACGTAAGGAACAATTTAATGACAGTTGAGATACACGTAGTCTTGTATTACATCACAATTGGTGCGGGGAGTGGTCATGCTAGCAGAGAGAAATGGTATTCAGAGGAGCAACTTATTTCAATATCAGAACCATGTATGTGATAATCTTATCTTGGATTTTTGTTTGCGCATTTTTGCCAATTGCATGTGCGGACCGTCTGTTAAGAATGAAAGTAATCAAAGCGAGTACTTATTAAATATTGTCAAAGTCTGACGAGATGACCTGAATTACATTACGTATATTCTGTATATGTGAAGTCCTCTCGAATTGAGCTGCATTGAATATGCTTCAACGTACTTTTATGGTCATTATCATTAATAAAACAAAATAACAAAAACAATTAAAAATAGTGAACAAGTACATGGCATAAATTTTTGACATTTATGTGGGATAATTTAAAATATAATTGGAAGTGTTAGGAGAGAGCTTTTTATTGTTGTGAAGTGATCAAAATTAGTTATAATAATGATCTCACACATCCATAAAAAATATTTCTAAACCATCAAAGAGACGCACATAAATAGTTTATATTAAGTTATGTAAGTCATATAACTTATCTTTAAATGGGTCCACATACTGATTGGGCCAACAAGTGTCAAACATCAAACCTTAACATCACATGTTGACAAGATATAATGTCCCAAGTACCTCAAGCTCTGAATTATCAAATAAGTCAAAATGCACTACAAACCATTCTATTGGATTCTATTGAGTACACATGTCCCATCAAACAATCACCCATTGATTTCCACTAGAGCAACACATCCCATGACTCAGTAATACCTGCACAAGAATAGGTGAAATGTGTGTCAGCCATATGTAAATGTGTGTTTAACCATTCAACCTATTGAAGACAATACATGACAACATTCAATTCAGGAATTGGTTCAGATGATGCAATAAATGACACCAACCCTTTAAATTCAAGCATTAAACACACCGTCCTTTTCAATTCAGGAATTAAAAACATGAAAGTACAAGGATCAACCAGGAAATATTATCATCCACTTGATCATGTACAAATCAATCTAGGCCACACATTTGAATTTGGGAGATCGAAATCCATGCCAATCTTCCCTACCAATTAAATTCTATATCAAAAAACTGTAAAACATCAACTCTTACTTATTTTCATTTCAAACATTCATTCTACTCGTCAGCTTTTAGAGACATACAATCGAAGTGTTCAGAAACTGTTACATTCACTCTATTCATATGCTATTGGAGACATACAAACGAAGTGCGTGCACACTGTTACATTCATTATATTCATCAATTGCTAGAGACATACAAACACAGTGCGTGGACATTGTTACATTCATTTATATATTAGTTTTTAAAGACATACATGTATGTTTTTGTTGAATAATGTTATTTTCATTGAGAAACAAGGGTAAATTAAAGCCATTATAGCCAATATCAATTGTTAAATAGATCACAATATCAAGAAGCATTTATATATGAATGATAGACCCACTCACTTATAATAATGAGTGAAGAAAGACAACACTAAAAAAATATGTGCTTGAGGTGAATCTGAAATCAAGATAAGTATCAAGCAAATCAAACATCGCAACTCATCTAACAACTATTGAGCCAATAGATTCTAAGAATAATAGATAAGGCATAATAGAACCAAACCAAATATTATTTGAGGTTGAATTTCACAATAGTGGGGGCAACATTGAAGGCATATAGTGCACCATTAGGTTTGGAAAACTCAAACTGTAATAGCTGTGATAGTTTAGTTATAATAATTAGGATAGAGTGGGAACAAGAACAACAAGGCAAGAAACCTCTTACCTATATTTAACTTAGGCTTTGACTTGAAAGAAGAAAAACAATTGGAACTAAGAATTTGAAAGGGAATAACTACATAGGGGAGAGACACTAGTACATGAACGACTCTGCCTTAGAGTTTTGAAATTTGAAAGGGAATAAATACATAAAGAGACTACAACTAAGAACCCTTACATAAGAACATGCTAACCCTTACTAGGAATAAAATGAATGGCAAGAACAAAATGAGTGCCAAGAACAATGATTTGAGGACGCAAAAAGTTAGTTGGGTTGAAGAAATTGTGTTATGTCAAAGTTGTTACAAAAATAAAAAATAACAGCTCTTCCTGATAACTCATATTTTTACCAACTAGGAATAAAATTAATGCCAAGAACAATTATTTGAGGACACAGAAACCTATTTGGGTCGAAGAAATTGTGTTATGTCAAAGTTGTTACAAAAAGAAAAAGGAATAGCTCTTCCCAATAACCCATATTTCTACCAACTAGGAATAAAATGAATGCCAATAACAATCATTTGAGGACACATAAAAATAGTTGGGTGGAGAAAACTGTTTTATGGCGAACCTGTTACAAAATTAAAAAGGAATATATTTTCCTAATAACTCATAAAAATCATCTAAGAATAATTAAAGAAGTTAAAACCCTTCCAATGATGAGTTTCAGATCTGAGATGTATTCAACTGCAATATATAGATAAAGCATTGACTGTTGTTTCTCATTGATTGCAAAGGTCGATGAATTGCTTTGTTTTCTAATACAGTTGTTTAAAACCAGAATTTCATGGCAACACCGCAGATTGTTGCAGCCATGCCAAGAGTTTATATTGTAGATCGTAGAAGGAACAGGAGGAGGTGAGGGGCGAGGGGGGGGGGCAACTGTGATCCATTTCATCATATGAGGATATGGGGTTGATGTGAATTCTCCCAATGCCCCTAGTAATTTCGTTGAAAAGGACATTGTGGTGGCATATCACGTTATCCCACCATCAACCACAAAGTCGCCTTCAACCACAGTGAAAGGTGCAAGTTCAACAAAGAAAATCAGTGCCATCAGAGGCTGGACAAAGCAATACATGCTAGCTGCAATTGATGACATCGAGGTTAAGGGGCATTCAATTCATGCCTCTGCAAAAAACATGGTATTGCTACCTCTAACATACATTATTGGATAAATGGGTTGACTAATAGAAAGCTTAGAGGGCCTGTTACACTTATGACTAGAGAGGAGGACTCCAAGCAGGTTGAGAGGTTTAAGGAGATGACCCAGTTGGGACATGTGTTAGATCTTATACAAGTTAAATCCACAGTACCTCAAATATGTCAGGGGAGGCCAAACCCCTTCAAAGATGGGTTTCCTGATAAATCATGGTGGGGTGGATTTGAAAAAAGGAGTCCTGACCTTCTGCTACGTACAACTGAGGGCCTTGACAGAGACATGGCTTTAAATCTATGCCCTGTAATTGTGTCCAAGTTTTATAACACTCTTTGTGCTGCATATGAGCAACACTCATTTGCCCCAAACCATATATGGAATTGTGATGAAACAAGATTATAGGCAGGAAGGAATTGTGGTATGCGGGTAATTTCCAAGAGAGGGAGCAGAAATGTGCCTAAGATTTTTGCTGAGAGCAAGGAGTGGACCACTATTCTTTCTTTTGTCAATGCAAGTGGTTTTTTGATCCCAAGATTTTATCTATTCAAAGGTAAAACACAACTAAAAAAATACATACAAAATTGTGAACCAGGTGCACGCAAGGCTGCACATCCCCATGCATGGATGACAAAGGAACAATTCCTGAATTAGCTTTGTCACTTTGCTACATTTGTATCAGGTGGTGTCTTGCCTGAAAGAAACAACTAATGCTTTTAGTTGGCCATGGAAGCCACATGGTTGTGCAGACAATTGAGGAGGCCAAAAATTTTGGCATTGACCTGTTAACATTTCTAGCTCATACAACTCACAAATTGCAACCCCTTGATGTCAGTGTGTTTGGGCCTTTCAAGAATTATTCCAGGGTCAAGTGGAAGTAAAGAGGTTTGACCTAGTTGAGCTTGCAAGTAAAGCATTTAAAAGGACTCTCACAGCTTCTAATATCAAGGTTGGATTTAGGAGGACTGGTATATGGACACTTAATGTTGATGCTCTTATGCATGATATTGGTTGTAGCCAAGCATTTTATGTGGAAGGTCAAGAAGTAGAGAACTTACAAGACCATGTTGATGCCCAAGAAGATGTTGCTTCTGTTGAAGGTATAATGTCCATTTATGAAGGGAACTTCTATGGATGATGATAAACATGTGAGTGAGGCATATTTCAGTCATGAACTAATTTCCAATATCATGGAGGTTGTCACGCCCACTAAACCACTTGCCAATTCTGCACGTGATATTCCATATGAGGCAGTTGATGAAGCGAATGAAAATGCAAAATTGATTTCAAATGATAATGCAACAGGATTAAACAATGAGCAATTGAGCATGCCAGCCCAGGTAGGCCCATCATCTAGTTGGTAGAGGCCATGATGAATATCAACACACATAATATGTCTACCACCAATGAGGAAAGCATGGGCATGCCTTCACAACCATCAGAGTTCAACATCAAACTTGTTCATTATTTTGTGGAAAATGGTTCACTAGAAGAGGAGATTATTCAACATGAAGTACTTGAAGAAGCCAACAATGGGGACCAACTAGTTGTATCGGAGGTTGAATGCCAAGTGTTATATCCTGGGGAGCATGGGACAAGAAATCAAAGAATACTTGGTGCATTCCTAAAGCTACCAATAGAGAGAGTGAAGGCCTCATCAAGGCACTCAAATGCAGATTTTCCTCGTTTGGGGAGGATTTCACAGTTGCTCACATATGAAGATTATATGAAATTATTGTTTGAGTCTGGACCCAAAAAAAAATGAAATTCAAGAAACTAAAAAGAGAAACAAGGAGTTGGCCAAGGACAAGAGAGCTATAAGGATTGCAATAGTAGAAGCTCGATGACATGAAAGGTTGGAGAGACAAAAGGCAGGGGAAGATAAGGAATATAAAAAAAAAATTGGCAAGGCAAGAGAGGGAGGAATGAAAGGTTCAAGAAGTGTTGGAAAGAGGAGGAGGGTTGACAAGTAGGGAAGGCTATGGTCTAAGTAGAAAACATGGTCTAAGGGAAGGCTATGGGACATTCAATTTGTGCCTCTGCAAAAAAACATGGTATTGCCGCCTCTAACATACATTATTAGATAAATGGGTTGACTAATAGAAAGCGTAGAGGGCCTGTTACACTTATGACTGAAGAGGAGGAGTCCGAGGAGGTGGAGAGGTGTAAGGAGATGGCCCAATTAGGACATGTGTTAGATCTTATACAACTTAAATCCACAGTAGCTCAAATATGTCAGGGGAGGCCAAACCCCTTCAAAAATGGGTTTCCTGGTAAATCATGGTGGGGTGGATTTGAAAAACCACATCGAGACCCTCTGCTACGTACAACTGAGGACCTTAACAGAGACATGGCTTTAAATCTATGCCCTGCAAATGTGTCGAACTTTTATAACACTCTTTCTGCTGCATATGAGCAACACTCATATGCCCCAAACCATATATGGAATTGTGATGAAACAAGCTTATAAGAAGGAAGGAATTGTGGTATGCAGGTAATTTCCAAAAGAGGGAGCAGAAATGTGCCTAAGATTTTTGTTGAGAGCAAGGAGTGGACCACTATTCTTTCTTGTGTCAATGCAAGTGGTTTTTCAATCCCAAGATTTTATCTATTCAAAGGTAAAACACAACTAAAAAAGTATATAAAGAACTGTGAACCAGGTGCATGCATGCCTGCACATCCCCATGTATGGATGACAAAGGAACATTTCCTGAATTAGCTGTGTCACTTTGCTACATCTGTATCAAGTGGTGTCTTGCCTGAAAACAAACACCTACTGATTTTAGCTGGCCGTGGAAGCTACATGGTTGTGCAAACAATTGAGGAGGCCAACAATTTTGGCATTGACTTGTTAACATTGCTAGCTCATACAAGTGACAGATTGCAACCCCTTGTTGTCAGCGTGTTTGGGCCTTTCAAGAATTATTCCAGGGTCAAGCGAGCTTCGTGGATGGAAAAGAATCTAGGGGTGGATGTAAAGAGGTTTGAGCTAGTTGAGCTTGTAAGTAAAGAATTTAATAGGGCTCTCACACCTTCTAATATCAAGGTTGGATTTAGGAGGACTAGTATATGGACACTTAATGTTGATGCTCTTATGCATGATATTGGTTGTAGCCAAGCATTTTATGTGGAAGGTCAAGAAATAGAGAACTTACAAGACCATGTTGATGCCCAATAAGATATTGCTTCTGTTGAAGGTATAATGTCCATTTATGAAGGGAACTTATATGGTGATGATGATAAACATGTGAGTGAGACACAGTTCAGTCCTGAACCAATTGTCACTATCATGGAGGTTTTCACACCCACTGAACCACTTGCCAATTCTGCATGTGATATTCCATATGAGGCAGTTGATGAAGCGAATGAAAATGCAAAATTGATTTCAAATGATAATGCAACAGGATTAAACAATGAGCAATTGATCATGCCAGCCCAGGTAAGCCCACCATCATGGTTGGTAGAGGCCATGATGAATATCAACACACATAATGTGTCTACCACCAATGAGGAAAGCATGGACATGTCTTCACAACCATTAGAGTTCAACATCGAACTTGTTCAATATTTTGTGGAAAATGGTTCGCTAGAAGAGGAGCCTATTCAACATGAAGTACCTAAAGTAGCCAACAATGGAGGCCAACCAGTTGTACCAGAGGTTGAATGCCAAGTGTCAGCTCTTGGGGAGAATGGGACAAAAAATCAAAGAATACTTGGTGCATTCCTAAAGCTACCAATAGAGAGAGTGAAGGCCTCATCAAGTCACTCAAATGCAAATTGTCCCCGTTTGGGGAGGAGTTCACATTTGCTCACATCTGAAGATTATATGAAATTATTGTTTGAGACTGGACATATAAAACATGAAATTCAAGAAACTAAAAAGAGAAAGAAGGAGTTGCCCAAGGACAAGAGAGCTGCAAGGATTGCAACAACAGAAGCTCGATCAAAGGAAAGGTTGGAGAGACAACAATCAAGGGAAGATAAGGAATATAAAAAACAATTGGCAAGGCAAGAGAGGGAGGAAAGAAAGGTTCAAGAAGTGTTGGAAAGAGGAGGAGGGGTGACAAGCAGGGTAGGCTATGGTCTAAAACAGTTTAAGGCAAATAGGATGATTTCCAATAAGTTGGACTACATTCTGGAGCAAACACCATCATACTAAGAGTTGATTAACATCCAACTCCCCCGTTATCAGCCAGGGGTTGTGCCCACTTCATATACCCCTGCGAGTGCAGGTTTAAATCCCAACTGTGTTTATATGACACCTCCACTCAATGCTGGGGTTAGTAACACAAGTGGACAATTGGGCTACTTAGTCCCTCCATGGCTACAAGGAGCAAATTGGAGTCAAGGATATGCTAACATTCAAGCACATCCTAATTAGCCAATCTTGGGTAGTCCACGATACTTGGGTCAGGGAGGAGACTCAATAATTTTGGGAAATGCTAGAAATGAAGGCCATCAAGCATAGGGGTAGCATGAATTAATTTTTGTAACCACATCGCAATGTGAATTTTGTAACGATGGAATATGTTGCTTGCTTTCGTTGTAGAAGCTAAACTTATACACAATTAAGGATTATCGAGTTCATCAAATTGAGAATAATAAAGTGCTTTAACCAACCATATTTATTTGAACATAAATTACATTAAATTTCTTTCAACAAAAATAAATAATGTTTTGGTTAGCATAGATAAATAATGTTGTGGTTAAAAGGACAGAAATCCATGTTCACTGAGTGGTTTTACTTGGCACCTATCATCATGTTTCAATCTTCCATCAAACAAAAATTGTTTCACCGTGACGGAAACATCCTGAAGAGATATTACTCTGACCTATAATGTTAAATGTCGCTCCGAGACCATCTTGTTTGGACTTTTCGACACTCGGAGGTGGATTGTTGAAGTAATCATACATTTTTTGCACTTATTAATCGTCCCTTTTTTCGTTAGTGTGTTCGTCTTCATATCTTCTTTTGCTACTCTTCTTCGCTTTCATTTTCTCTGTGTCATTTTATCATAATTTTAAATAACAATAAAAATTATAAGAAAGCAAATAGATGTTAAATACATTTGGATTATGTTAAATAAGCTTCTTGAGGTATCAAAATAAATAGTTACTTTTAAACTTCTCCTTTTACCCTATCAATTTGTTATTTTATTTATTGAATAAAACATTGTAAAATGCCACTTCCTTTCTTCTACGTACTCAAAAAGGAAGAGCGATCATTGTAGTTCAGGAAGAGTGGTCATTATAGTTCATAATTTAATTGTTTCATTTCACTAACATATTTGTTAGCTTTGTAATTGTGTTAAATCATTTTATTTGTTTCTTTTAGGGCGGTTTTAAACCTTTGAATTCATCTATTATCTATTTATATACATTTTGAGTAATGTCTAAATTCTATATATTTTATATTGTTTTCCTTACATTTTAAATGATTAATTGCTCAAAGCTGATATGATTGAGCATCTTAGATTTCTACCAGTAGCTATAATTATATTTAATTCTTTTCATAAAAACTATTAAATATAACGACTGTTTCATTTTTTAAAATTATCTTGTTTTATTAGCTTTAATGTATTATTTTAATGATTTATAACAATAATGAGATTCATATATTTGAATAGAAATAATGATAGCAACAAAAAAAATAATAAGTAAAATTAGTATTAAGAAAATAATACATTCATTATAAAGAGAATAATAATTATAAAAATAGAAAAGCATAAGTAATTTAGAATAATATGACATTTAAAATAATATTAGTACAACTATATAAATTAAATGGTTAGTAATACTTATAAGTATTCAATAATGATAAGCATCAAAATATCTTTTTATAATACATTTCATATTATCATAACTAAATAAAATCATAGAAAAATTATAATATTCTTTTAATTTAATATTATTATTATTAAGAAGAAGAAATAAAAAATTATAATTGATGTCTAACTAGGCTGAGAGATTTGTTTGCCACACTAAAGAGATTAATGTATTAAATGGATAAAGTTACATAGCCACAATCATAAATCCACAAACATGCAAATAAAAGTTGATTCATATCCGATGGATTACAACGTACAAAAGAGGAAGGAGTGTCCTCACAGTCGGAAGGCACAACGGAGATGAGGGAAACAACTCAGGATCCGTATTAAATGGAGAGAGTCACATAGCCACAAGCATGGAAATAAACGTTGATTCATATGCCATGGATTATAAGGCACAAATGAGGAAGGAGGGCCGTTAGAGTCGGAAGGCACAATGGAGATGAGGAAACAACTCAGGGTCCCAGAGAAGGCTGCTTGGTCTAATGCTCGAGAGAATAATGAGGAGCAATAACTCGTTGGTTTCACATGACTTTCAATTTTCTAATTATGTGATTAGTTAATTATGTCATATACAAAGAATAATGAGGAGCAATAAGCTGTTGGTTTCAAATGAATCTTAATTTTCTAATTATGTGATTAGTTAATTATATCTTGTAATTGCTAACATTTCATAAATCAAAATTTATCTATTGATTTTTAATTTGTCACAGGTAGTCTCAACTATTGATGGACACTTAAAAGTATATAAATACAACCTTAGTTTTATTATCTAGCAATGAGGTTGTCACATGCATTCTCAATCATTAATTCACACTTGAAAATTATATAATGCAACCCTAATCTTACTATTTAGCAATGAGGATTTTGGGTATTAACCATTGATTGACACTTGAGAGGTAATTTAACTATAATTAAACTATTTGAACTTTGGTCTTAAATAGAATGTTGTTGTTGTTTTTTTTGTTGGAATCTGTAAACTATTCTTTTGTAAATTAGATGTTAAATAAATTTTGTGTCACCCTGGATGAATGAAACGAGCTTGAATTCATCTTAACCCTGGATCTATCAAGTATTAAGAGGGATCAATCCCTCAAAACCGGCTTGAATCCATCATTTAGAGGGATCAAATCCCTCGAGGTGAAAATCCTTTCTCAAGTTTTTAGCTCAAAGTAGAGGTTTTCACCTCAAAAGATTCAAAATAAAGGTTTTCACCTCGAAATATTTGATCCCTTTAGACTCTTAGTAGATGTGGTGTTAACATGGACCGTGTTTGGGTACATCTCAATACTTATTTTATGAGAGTAAGAGGACTTAATCACAATACTTGATCAAAACGTTTCTATGGTTATTAAAAAATTGTATGACTTCATCAACTTTGGAGGTTAAGTATTGTGAAGTAAATGAATTTTTTTTATTGCTTAAATCATGAGACATGCATATTTAATGGATTCTTGCTATGGATGGAAAAATGGGTGAGTGGATATATGGTAAGTTAAAACAAGTGAGATTTTTTTTAAATTTAGAGTTTTGTTGTTATTCACTTTATATATATACTTAACGATTATTATAAAATATTTGAAGAGCGTTAATAGAAGAATGCACTTAAAACTTTAAGATTTCAAATTGTGATCCCAATATTAAGGATATATCTGAAATGTTAGATTGGATATAGTGTAACATACTTATTTATTTTAGAACTCTTCCTTGTTTAAAGATATTTGAAATACTTTGACTATCTTTTAAAATTATAATTTTAAAACAGTTTAATATAAACTATTTATATATATTTTAATATGTGTGGATATTGATCTTAATAGAAATTTTGAAACTAAATGTTATTGAACCATAATAATTTTTAAATAAATTGAATTAATTTGAATTATTAACATTCTTACAAAAGCAAATTACTACTCGCTGAAAGTGAAAAAAACCAAGAAATAAAAATATAGGAAATTTAAATTCATTCACTTTTATATTTAAAAGTTAACAACTATATGGATTTTTTTGCTTTTGTTAATGTTAAAATAAAATAAATTTGTTTATTTTTAATTTGAAAAAAAAAATTAATATAACAAAAATTGCTAAAATATTTTTTTGTTTAATTAATGCTAAATTTTGTGGGTTCACTACTTGTCTCACTTCGAGCTAGTTGTTGTTACATTTCTAATAATAATGAAAGAAATAAACATTTATGAAAAATGCCATATCCAACTATTTTATTTAATAAAAAAAAACAAAACATTCTGAAAAAATAAATATAAAAATTAATGTTTTCTTTAAAAAATATAAAATATCATAAAGTAAAATGTAATAAAATAAAAAATGTAATAACAAAGGTGACTTCTCAACCTTCAAAGTGAATATATGAAGTACACCCGTTAAAAGGTAAAAAAATAGTTTTCTTTTGTGTTCAATTATATTTAAACATTTATAAATTCTTTGAAAACATATTTAGATTCATAAAAAATAATAATATATTTGACATAATTTATACATTTGTTTATTTTTATTTATCATTGAATCTTAATATAAAATGGTAAATTACTCTCTCATCCATATATAATTTTATTAAAAAGGTGTTTAAAAATGATAAAGTAAAGAAGTTCCGGCTTAAAAGTCAACCCTATCTATATATAACCCATATAAATATTTTTGAAACCCTTCCTATCTAAAGCAAAAATTTTAAGTTTGGTAAACGGTGTGTTTCTATTAATAATTTAGTTTAAAAATATAATTATGAGGCCCCTCAAGCCTCAACCTTGACACTATAATGACTAACTTAGACATTTAATCAACTTTGACCTTAAACAGAATCATATATTATAAAATGCATGAAATTATTACATTATAAATTTTATTAATATTTTAAATTATAAAAACAGATATTACGGCTCCCAGCTCTCAAACTTTGACACCTACATATAAAATACATTTTGTAGCTCTTGATACATATAACGCACAACTGGTGTAAGCATGGAGTTAGATTGTCTCCATTTCTACACGCAAAACTATTTTCATAAATGCTCACTATTTCCATTTCCAGAAATCAGAACATTTTAATAAATGCTCAATACAAATGTTGAGGTACAACTTTATGTTGGAGGTTTGGTGACGATGACGGCATAACTTGACTTAGCTGATGGCATTCTAAATACAATTATTATTCTCTACGCCACGACAACAAGAATTGTAAACGTCCCCTGTACATCATCATTGTTGTGGCTGTATTAATACCAAGCTGTTATCAACAACAACATACAAACGTGCCATGTACATCAACATTGTTGTGGCTGTATTAATACCAACAGACGGCCGTTATCAACAACAACATACTTTGTGGTGCCATGCCCAGACCATGGAGAAACTTAACGTTATTCGGAGAGTATTTAATTAATTGATAACGAAACATGGGATTTTACACCAACATGATCAGTTCAATCCTGACGTAAAGCCAACCCCAGTGGCCGGAATCCATGAATTGCCAGAAATGAATTGACCAACTGTGAATTGGGCTGCCTCCGTGGCGCTTGTGATAACATGAAATCCCGGCCAACTGACACGCTTTGATGTTCCTGCACCCGCGCCTGTGTTCAAGTACTCCCCGTAGTACAACGTTTGAAGGGCAAAGTTTCCGTCCCATTCCAGCCAACCGGCAGGATCGATCAAATCGTCCAGAGCTGATTGCATGAAAACAGTTCGAGAGTATTGCTTCCACGGCCTTCCGAGGTATGTCTTGATAGACCCTTCAACTGCTTGCAGATCAGAATCTGCACTTACCTTGCAGTTATGGATGGAAATCCCGGTGTTTTGATTGGGATCGGTTCTTCCTTGAGCTGTAATTGTGTTTTGTTGTTGGCTCATGGGCCTTCTTGCCAAGATGTTGCTATTATGTATTACCACAGCTGCGTTGCCGAAGATAAAATCAACGGTCCCATATATATCTACTTCTCGGTAGAATTGGCGAAGGGAGTAAACATATAACGTGTCCTGGTACCCTTTGATACTGCAACGATACACTACCGAGAGGTCTGCGCCTACTCGAAGTGCTACGGCTTGGTGCTTCTGAGCTCCCGCAGTGTTCTGGAACGTCATGTCCTTGGCAATAAATCCATTTCCAGAGACAGCTGTCACGTAAAAACAGTTAGTCGTTTAAGATCACAAGTACAAGAGAAGAAACTTAGTTTGAGAATTGTAGATAACGACATCTATAATATAATTAAAATTATAAGAAAATTGATAGCAACAACATAGGTTTAAATTGTTACCGAAAGTTGCAGAGTTGAACGTAGTTGAACCATCTTGAACATTCTTGTTTCCGGTGACCACGGTTTGATCCATGCCGTCGCCAATGAACATCAGATTTGTCATCTTCTTCGATATGTCTACATTCTCGTTATAAATTCCAGCTTTTATGTAGATCACATACCTCTTACTACTCTGTTGAGGTGCAGCGTTTACTGCTTGGGTGATGGTCTTATAATTCCCTGAACCATCTTGGGAAACCACCACGTTTGCTTGGCTTGCAGGACTAGATGATTGTAAGAGTCTTCGATCTGCTACAGATAGCCATTCTGGAAATCCATCCTTCTCGATCCGTCCGTAGTGAGAATGGAACACCTCCCGTTTTAGACTCAATAAACGACGATTTTTCAAGCTGTCGCGAGACATGCTCGAAAACTTGTACATGGAAAGGGAGTTGCTCAATAATTCTGACACATTAAGAACTCTGGAAGACAACAGAGGGCTTATGCTACTACTGGTTGTTAAATTGAAATCACGGAAACCATTCAAACAGGTGTCCTGATTCGTCAAGGCTGCGCTGAGCCAGGTGGGGATGTCTTTCTTGATGGAATCGTTGCTCAAGCAAACGTTGAGATGATCCATTGTATCTTGAAAAAGCTGGGCACAATCTAGCCATGCCGCGCTTTCTTTTTCATTCATCATATTTTTGTTTAAACTAATAGCAAATTCGTGAGCTTGTTGTACCAGTTCCATACTCTCTTTCATTACCTGACTCATCAAATTATCAATTGTTGCCGTCTCATAGGTAGTGTATGTAGCCAATGACGAGACACAGCGTTCAGGAAATCGTGTCTGGCTACAAACCGACCTTACCAAACTAGACAACGTTTTTCCACCATGAGGATCGCCGTAGCTTTCACTCGAGGAAACAGGAGCCCCAGCTGCCACAACAATGACATCAACCAAAAGTATTATTGACATTAGAACAACAAGGATAGATTGGTTTTTCAATTTTTGAACAGTCTTCTCGTGGACGTAGTCGACATCAAGTCTAATCTTCATCATCTCTAAGCTAAGGACCTTTCAACCTTGGGCTATGCTGAAATTTAAATGCAAGGTCTCAGAATATCGTTAACTCTGAAGCTATCTTATCTAATAGAAAACGCTAAAACAAATAATGGGCATGTTCTGCATGAAGCATCGACCACTCTTATAGAGTGGCTGGTTTGTCGCTACTGATCAGTGGGGCAAAGGAGTTAGGCTTGCCTTTGGCGATAACCTAAAGAAGAGCACGTGGGATCGTTATCTAATATAGAATACGGTCGGATTCAAACATAGACGGCTGATGAATCATGAACGTTCTCTATAATAAGTAATCCATAAGGCAGTACGAAATACAACGGCGCTTGTGTCGGACAAGAATGGTTTGAACATGTCATGCGTCATCGACAATTGCTATAATTCTGCCCAAATGTAATGTAAG
>APFE030932457.1:44233-55711 GCA_000404065.3 Pinus taeda | reverse complement strand
GTTTTTTATAATATTTATAATCAAAGATGGTGTATTGTGTTTTCGTTTTGAATGTATGGATTTAGGAATGCTCTTTTATATGTCACATTTGTTTTTGAGGTTAGCAACATGATTTACTTTAAATAAAACTTGCATGGTGGTGTTTGTCTTTCTAATTTCAATTTCATTTCATTGTATTTTGTTAATAGTCCTTTTCAATTAAGCTTGCATGTGGTGTTTGTATTTCTAATTTCATTCCATTTCATGTATTTGTAATGGTCCCTTTTCACTTATTTGTAATTGAATTTTTTTGAAATATTAAATATTAGTTTTTAAAGAATAAAGATGCATAAAGAAAAGATTTCGTTAGATTCTCTTAAATTAAAGAATAAGTTAGTGTTGAAGATAAAATTCTATAAACTTGAGTAGTTTATTCAATCATTAATGATATCTTTCTCTCTGTTTAATTAATGATTCCACAATGTTATGTAGATGACTTCATCAGGGTAGTGTTATTTGAGGTATCATATTTCTTTTCATGAGGTGTTTTATGAATAAAATAAATAAGTTAATGGATTCACTTCTTAAAGAGTTATATGTACTAGAGTTATTTTTTTAAAAACAAATTGAATTATAATGTATTTTATTTCAATAATAGATTTGTTAAATATTTTAGAAATACTAAAATTTTAGTTGTTACAATTTGAAAACAATATTAGAATTTCTTTTTATCGATACTAATAAGAAATATCACTGTAATTAAGAAATATCACCATAATCCTTAGAAATAGTATTTATCAAACATGTTCCTTAGAGTTAGAGACTACGAACCACTTTGCTTTTAGATGCTAGCCATATTATGAGATCTTAGAGTTGTTCTTTTGCTTTTTTCAATGACTCTCATAACCTACTCAAAGTCTTTATGGCATTTGAGGATTAAAGGTCCTTAACCTTCTTCTTGTGGAAGAATTTCAGCCTATGTCATTATCTCGCTCAAGGCAAATCCTCCAAAGATCGTGATTCATATCGAAGTCATTTGTTGTTAGTTTTAGCCAAACTTGAGTGATAATAGATCTTCTGGCAACTCAAAATCCCTTGGAAAATTCATTGACTTCACATGGTAGAATGTCCTAAGAGAGTGTGACTTGGTTGCCTTATCATAAATCTCTCCTATTGAGCTTTTACTTCATGACAATTTAATGGACCAATTTTCTTATTTTTCAGAGTTTTGGATTCTATACCCAATTTAATATGTTTTATTTGCTTGGGTGTGTTTGAAACTATGATCTCTTCTCTTTAGTGTATTTTTTGTAATTCCATGCATCATTCTTAACCTTAATATGTGGATATTAATAATATCAATAATTTAATATTAAAGAGAGCTCAACGTTGTTCATACATATATAGGGATCATTAATTAAAACACCAATTCAAGGTATTTATAAAAGTATTTATTTCATTACTCTGTATTGCACAAGTCTGCTCTTCATTAACCTTTGCTTCATCTTTCAAAGTGTTTGATAGTCTTCCTAAAAAAACCCAAGTACTTTCCTTTATTGGGAATATGCTATATTATAATTTGCATGTGTTGGTCTCATCCACTATACATATATGGTAGCAAGGGGGGTTAGGGGTGGAGTTTCTAAGCAAAAAGTTTGGTCGTTTTTCTTTTCTGTTTTTGGTTTTTTTCATGCCATTATAATGTAATTTTGATCAAGGAATCTAATATGGGTCAATATTAGGGTTTTGGATGCCATGAGATCCTATATATTATATTGTAAATGATGAAGTCAGTGAAGAAATTCTGAGTTGTACCTCTCAACATTTTGTTTTTTTTTTCCAAGTTGAGGTTTCTCCAAGGTAAAATCTTTGGTATTAGATGTGATTTCCATTGTTTAATTTTTTGTTTATTATAAATAGTATGCATGCATTACTTACTATAAAGGTTTAAAACATACATTTGGTATCATAGTGGTTATTGACTTTAAGAGGAAACCTTTGTTGCTAAGGGTTAAGTTATGCTTGGTTTGTGATAAACTTGGTTTTAATGGGAGCTCTAAGGTGGTGATTGTTGTACTAGAAAAATTCATGGTGAGCAATTCGAAACTATAAATAGAAATTAACGGAAAAGTTTGAGTAGTGAAATCTCCTTAAAGATGAATAACTTTAAGTAGAAAAAGATCAATGGATCAATGTGGATCCCTGTGTATTGGAACTTATGGGAATCTAAACAAAAGGACTAGACAAGTTGGATTGAAGGCAAAGGTCACAGTCTGAATGTGTCTTTTCAAATTAGTATTATGAAAGTTTTAAGGAAAAGTTATAGGACAAGGCATTATGGATAAGTTGGCCATGTTTGTGTTTAGTCAGCCATAGCAATAAAGTTTTCCTACAAAAGAAGCTATAAAATCTAAGGATGAATGAGAGAGAAACAATAACATAGCATCTAAATGGATTCAATACTATGGTAATTTGGTATTTTCTATTGATATTAAGATTTCTGATGAAGATAAGTGTATTATTCTACAATGTATTTATTAGGACTAGAATTGGTTGTAGCCCCTGAGAATCAACCACCAAAGAATAGGTCATTATTTTTATCAACAGGGAATGAGTGAAACATGGAAAGTTATAGAACTATGCATTTCCTATAAGAAATTTATTTAGATTTAAATAAAAAAGAGTCTTCAAGTGGGATATGAATCTTTGGGAAAATTCATAAAGTAAATTTGATGGTAATGAGGGAATATAAGAAGAATTGTAGATTCCAAAAGTGTTGAGAGTGAAGGGATTTGATGATGCTCCCTCTGGATGGAAAGATCCTCAAATTAAAGGAGGGGATGTGTGCTTGGCTTTCCTCATAACACCATGAAATCATGATTATGGTTTCAACCAGATGTCATAAATAACCCCATAATCAAGTTTTAGGAATATGAAATGTATGATGGAGGAGATGTTTTCAAAGGAGATGACTTAATGGAGAGAATCATTGGACAATGAAAATCCAAGTTAATGTTGAAAGATGGAAGGATTAGAACACTCCCTCTTGTTCTACACATTCCAAGGCTAGCTAACAACATGATATCTATAATTAGGATGAATGATGTGGGTGTAAATGTTGTGTTTGAAAGGGAAACTTATAGGATGGTTAAACTAGAATTGGTGTTGCTAAGATGATTTCAATGTGGAAATCCATACAAGCTATTAGGAAGCACTATCATTGATGGGTGTAACAATTCTATTATTTGTGAGGGAGTATATGAAGATTACAAATCCCCTATTATCTCTAGATAAAATGAAATGATGTGGCATCAAAGATTGGGACATACTGGAGAGAAGGGACTTTGAGCATTATATGGTAAGGCTATGGTTGAATTTATTTCTAATCCCACAATAGATTTTGATTTCTATGAACATTGAATATATGGTGTGCCTAATCAAGTAAGATTCCCATAAGGTGATATAAGGGCAAAATGACTTTTAGAATTAATACATTGTGATGTGTTTGTACATATGCTTATTCTATCATTAGGTAAATATCTATACTATGATTCATTCACATATAATTTCTTAAAGAACATATGGTTTTATTTCATATAGAAGAAATCCAATATCTTTGGTAAATTTAAAGAGTTGAAGGCTCTTATTGAGAATTAAATAGAGAATAAACTTAAGGTGTTGAGGATAGACAACGGTGGAGAATTTTATGGAATGTATTTGAGGAATTTTGTAAGGAGTGCAATATAGCAAGGAAAAATATTATTCCATACACATCTTAACAAAATGTGGTTGCAAAAAGGATGATTAGTGATGGCCTTTAGTAATGCAACAAAAATGATGCAACTCCCAAGGGCCTCAACTTTAATTAGCAACCTAGGGTTCGTACAAACTTAAGAGTGATCAACATTGTATGTATAGAAAACACTATCTTCTTCTCTTGTTGATATTTATGTAGGTGGAAGTATTGAATTGAAGGTAAGATGTACGGAGACCGAGCTAACTAAGCTATATGATAGGAAAAATACAATTTGCAGAAAATGACTTGTAGAAAAGGAAATGGCACACAAATCTATGCTAATTGCAATGAGAGAAAGCACAATTTCTTAATGACACACACTTCTATGTTATTTGCAAAATATATTTTTAATATTATCCTTATTCTACAAAATGATCTCCCCCTTTATCTTCCAATAATCTAGCCAATATTGGGCATCCTTATGTCATCCTTGCTTGAGCCTAAGGTGGAGGTTTGGCTAGAATTAAAAACCAATTAGTAAACCTTCACTTTCCATATTGTTTAAACTTCTTCTTTACATAAGATATTAGTTAAGCGAACCAATAGAAAAACATTCAATCAAGGATAACAAAAGAGGTATTTGCCTCAAACTTGAGATTTATAATAAACGTACTTAATCTATTCTATCTTCTCACAAACTATAAATCACAATCCTAATCTCACAGTCGAATAAAATAATAATAAAATGAATATATATATATAATTAAATATAATTTTAAACATTTGTATTAATTATTAAAATATTTGAGGTATTTCTTTATAATCCTGTATATGCATTTGTGGCTTTCCATCCTTTCAACACAATTGCATAGATATGATAGAAGATCAAAACACAGAATTTATAAAGCTAGTGGTAAAAATATGAATGTGAAATTCACATTATTTAAATGATTTAAAATGGAGATTGTCCCCCTCGTGAAAACAAGATCAACCACTCTTTAATATAGATCGTATTCTATGCTATATGATTTGTGATCATATCTTTTTATATATCTTAAAACTATTTATTTATTATTATTTATTATTTTAATGGTATTCTATGCTATTGATTTGTGACCATATTTTTTATTTTTATAATTATTAAAATTAAAATTTATTATTATTTTTTTTTTTAACATGCTAACATTGTTTTTAACGATTGTATTTAACACAAGGGACCATTTTGATGATCACTAATGCTCTTACTTCAAAATTAATATTTATAAAGATCCATTTACTTATATGAATGGCATCCCTTTTGAGGCATGTCACCTGGTTTATATAATATATATATATATATTATATATATATATATTTCATTGTTAAAAATTGATGTGTACCACCGTGATTACGTACAAATTATTTTCTTAGATTTCGAAAACACAGTCTAGCAGGAAGCTGGGGAAGACCCAATGTTTTGCAACCTAATGTCATAGCAGACCAAGAAAATATCATTAAATATAAATATGACATATATGACATACAGATTATTGACCACTTTGTCTTTATTATGAGATCGTAGAGTTGTTATCCTGTCATTTTTAGGGACTCTCATAACCTATTTAAAAAACTTTATGGCATTTGGAGGATTATAGATTCTTAACCTTCTTCACATGGAAGATTATTAATCTATGTCATTATCTTCTCTAGGAAAATCTTCTAAAGATTGTGATTCATATAAGGGTCATTTATTTTTGGTTTTAGTCAAACTTAAAGTAATAAGAGACCTTGTGGGAACTCACTAACAAAATTGGTTGGTGCAATAGCTAACATAAAATCTATTGGAAAATTTAGTGACCTCAAATGGTAGAAATGTCCTAAGAATGTGTGACTTCGTTGCTTTAACACAAATCTATTCCTATTGAGCTTTTACTTGGCGATAATTTATTGGAATAGTTTTCTTATTTTTGAGAGTTTTTTATTATATGCCCAAACTAATATATTTTATTTCCTGAAGGGTGTTTGCACCGACAATCTCTCTCTCTTTAGTGTATCTTTTGTAGGCCCATGGGATCATTCTTATATGGATATTAATAATATTATTAATATTATTTAATTAATAATAAATTATTAGAAAGAGCTTAACATTTCTTATACATAAATAGTGATCATTCATTGAAACACCAAATCAAGGTATTTAGAAAAGTATTTATTGCATTAATCTTTTATTACACGAGTTCACTCTTCATTAACCTTTCTCCATTAACCTTTACATTTATTTTTCAAAATTTTTGACACTCTTCATGAAAAAACCTAAGTACTTTCCTTGGTTGGATACATGTTATATTATTTACATGTGGTGAGCTCATGTATTGTATATTTATATGACAACAGGGAGGTTGGGGGTGGAGTTCTCCAAGAAAAAAAAGGTTTTGTTTTTTTGTTTTTGGTGTTTTCAACCAATGGTTTATTAGACCATTATAATGTAATTTTGATCAATAAATCTAATACGAGTTAATATATTAGGACTTTAGATGCCACAAGTTCCTATATATTGTATTTTAAATGATAAACGTGTGATGATGAAAGTTAGAGTTCCAACTCTAAACATTTCGTTGTTTTTCCATGTTAAGGGTTTCCAAGGAAATTTTTTGAGTATTAGATGTGATTTCCATTGTTTAATTTTTTGTTTATAAAGAATCTATTTGTGCATTACTTACTAAAAAGGTTTAAAATTAAAGTTTGGTATTATAGTGGTTACTGACTTTAAGGGGACACCTTCATTACTAACGGTCTAATTATCTTGGGTTTGTGAGTCTTAGTTTTAATGGGAGCTTTAGGTGGTGATTCTTGCGATGGAAAAGAATGGTGAGTAGTTCAAAAATAGAGATCTAGAAATTTAATGGGAAAATTTTTGAGTAGTGGAATCTCATAATGGAAAATATTTAGTAGACAAAGATCAGTGGATCAATGTGGATACACGTATTGCACTTATGGGAGTCAACAAAAGATTGGACAAGTTGAATCGCAAGGCAAAGATCATAGTCTGATTATGTCTCTCAAATTTAATATTATTAAATGTTTTATGAGAAGCTATAGCCAAGGCATTATGAGATAAGTTGGTCATTTTGTGTCAATATAAGTCCCTACTAAATCAACTTTTCCTGCAAAATAAGCTATACAATCTAAGGATGAATTATAGAGACTTAATAACATAGCATCTAAATGCCTTCAATACTATGGTAATTCAATATTTTTTATTTATATTAATAGTTCTAGTGAAGATAAAATCATTAGTCTATTATGTTATTTACCAAGCTTGTGGGATAAGCTACTTGTAACCTTAGGGAGTAATGCACCACTTTAAGTTTTGATGATATAGTCTCATTATTTTTTATAGGAAGGAAATGAGGTGAAAAACATGGAAATTCAGAGAAAATAGGCATTTTCTATAAGAGAGAATTATTAGAAATAAAAATAACTCTTGAAGTTGGAGATACAAATCTTTGGGGAAATTCATAAAGAAATGTTAAAAATGTGGAAAAGGAGGGCATTATAAGAAGAATTGTAGATCCAAAAGTGTTAAAAGAGGGAATGGATCTAATGATTCTCCCTTATGCAAATGAAAGTATCCTCAAAGAAAGGAGGGGTTGTGTACTTGGATTCTTCAATCACACATGCAAATCATGTTGTATGGTCAATCAACTCAAATGCCTCTTTTAATATGAATCCCACAATGAGTGGTTTTGTGAACATGAAAGGTATGATGGTAGGGATGTTTTCATAAGAGATGACTTGATGGGTAGAATCATAAGACAAGGAAAAGCCAATTTGAAGCTTGAGTATGGAAGGATTAGAACACTCCTTGGTGTTCTACACATTTCAAGGCTAGCTTGAAACATAATATCTATAGGCAGGATGAGTGATTCAGGTGTAAATATTGTGTTTGAAATGAAAATTTGTATGATGATTCAATAAAAAATGGTGTTGCTAAAAGGATTTTTGAGTGGAACCCCATACAAGCTATTAGGAAGCACTATCATTGATGGGTGTAACAATTCTATTATTATTGAGGGTGTCGATGAAGATGAAAAAACCATATTATCTCTAGAAAAAATATAATGATGTGGCATCAAAGTGGGACATATTGGAGAGAATGGAATTTGAGCATTATATGGTAAGGGCATAGTTGAAGTTGTGCCTAATTCCATAATAGATATTGATTTCTATGAACATTGTATATATCGTAAATATAATCAAGTAAGATTCTCATAAGGTGCTACAAGAGCAAAAGAAATTTTAGAGTTAATATAGTGTGATGTGTTTATCTTTAGAGAGGCTAAAGATGTTTCCCTATAGGAAGTCCTACCGAAGAAAAAAAAAACATAGTTAGTAGAGTTCAAATTGTAGGATGAAGAATCTAACTCAATGTAGGAACATGATTAAGAAGAAGAATAACCTCATACTCTATACTGAGGAGATCCTTTCAGGAAAGAGGATGAAAAAAAATGTTTACCCCTTGTGATTTTTGTTCTATTTTTACTTTGTTTATTGTTAATGATTATCCCAAAGCTATCAAGGAGGTAGTAGACTAAAAGGACGGTAAAAGTTGGAAGAAGGCCATGGTTGAACAAATGGCAACCTTAGATATGAATGATGCTTGTGATCTGGTTGAATTTTAAGATGGAAGAAAGATCTTGGTAAATAGAAATTTAAGAAGAAGTTGAATTCATAAGGTAAACTAGAGAAGTATAAAGCTTGATAGTAGAAAAAGGTTATTCTCAAGTAGAGGGAATTGACTTTGGTGAAATTTTTTCTCCTATTGTTAAGTTAGCTTCTATTTTATATTTTTGTCTATTATTGTTTATTTTGATATTGAATTATAACAAATGAATGTAAGGAAAATACTCCTACATGTGGATCTGGAAGAAGAAATGTACATGAAACAACCAAAATGTTTTGCAGTTAAAAGAAAGAAAGATCCAGTTCACAGGCTGAAAAAGTCCTTATATGGTTACAATAATATCCATGGATATGGTATCAAATGTGTGATACTTATACATATCTTACTTGATTTCATAAGGAACAAAATGGATCGATGTGTGTATTTAAAATTAATTGGTGATCATTTCATTTATATGGTCTTGTATATGGATAATATGTTGCTAACTGGAAAAAAACAATGAAATCATCATGGATGTGAAAACTTAATTGTCCTATAAATTTAACATGAAAGATATTGGCGCTACAAATTTTATATTTTGGCATGGAAATTATAAAATATAGAGCAAATAAGAAACTCTTTTTGAATGAGAGGAATGTTGAGACAATATTTTGGAGGTTTAGCATGCGGAAATGTAAAAAAATCAAGGTCCTTACTCTTTTAGGTGTAACATTATATGTAGATGAATGCCCGAAGACATATAAATAGGAAGAGGAAATGTCTAATGTTCCCTATGCTAGTGTTATCAACAATTTAATGTATGCATTGGTTTTCACTCTACTAGATATTATACATGAAATGGGAATTTTGAGCATGTATATGTCAAAACTAGGAAAGGAGCATTAGGTAATTGTATAAAGGATTTCCAAGTATCTGCATGGCACTATAGATTATGGAATTTGTTACCAAGGAATTATTGGAGAAAAACTAAGTTTTGGACATACATGGCCTTCTCGATGAAAACTAGGCTTTGTTGATGTGTTTAAACTATTTGGAGGAGAAATCAATTAGATGAGCAAGAGGCAGTCGATAGTTGCACTCTCAACTAAAAAATATGAATACATAATAGAAACTCATTCATGGAAGGACGTTTTATGGTTACAAAGATTGTGTTCAAGTATTGGGTTTGAACAAGAAACTATGAGGATATATAATGATAGTTAGAGTGTAGTGTTTTGACAAGGAACCCAATGTATCGATCTAATATAAAACATATTGGTATGTGTGCTTAACACTGTTTACTTTTTTGTTTATAAAGAATCCATATGTGCATTGTTTATTGTTAAGTTTTAAATCTTACATCCTTTATGATCATGTTTCTCCATTTAACTAAATGTTACATATACATTTTGTTACATATCCATAGGACCTTTTCATTAACACTAGTATCCTTTATCATCATGCTATGATAATCAACCACCATGTCTACTTTTTCCTCTCCTCTTGTATGACATTTAAATAAGACTTAAAAATTGATAATACTAAATTCTTCATGTAACTCTACCATATTTGTATTTTCTATAAACTTCCTTGTAATCTCACATAATCAAAATTTTCCTATGTTCTATTTTTTATAGGTTCATGTGAAATAGCAAACCTTTCATCTATATACTATGGTTTCATTGCCCATTGCCCATTTGAAATTTTTTAAATATATGGTAGATATATTGATTTATGCCACCTATGCATTGATCTTGTTTATTTGGACAATGTTTGAATAGTGTGGTTTATTTTCATTTGTATTGGTAAGTCAACTACATTCATAACTTTATTCAAAATTATTCATGCACCATTTGAAATGGTGAACATTCCATTGAATTAATTAAATATTTTTATTATATACAAATTATATTCATACTAAAAATTAAAAATGGACCCAAACTATATTCCAATGTAATTAGTCAATCCAGTCATGTGAAAAGATAAATTTGATGCTTATTTTACCATCCATTTTTGTGCTCCCTGCATTAGAGTTGTTTTCATGGGTTTTCCTGGTTCCTATGGGTTTGCTTTTTCCGTTTGGAGCTAGCCCTTCTCTATTCACAATTCAATTGGTGGGCTTCTATGCTTACCTCCTATTCATTGATCCTGTGAGTCGTTTATGCATGGGATTTTTAAAGTCTTGTTTTCTTTTGAACTACCCTCTTTGGGACTCTATTTCGATAGCCTCTGTTATCACCTAGAACTGCAGTCACATGTACATAATGTTGTCCAAAAAATTTCATTGTCAAAAATGGGTGTCAAATGGTTGTTGTCCTATCTTTGTTACTGAGGGATCATGTTTTAGAAAGATATTGATGTGAATCATTTTCAAATACCGTTAGTCATCCTCCATCATGAATGTACAAGGCATGTCTTATCTTGTTCACGTCACTGGTCCTTTTCGCATTTCCGCAGCCCAGCTTTATTGGCTGATTTTGCAGCGCAATGATGTTTTAGCTTTTTCGCAGCGTGTCAGTAACCAACCATTTCATAGCGCATTTTGTTAATTTATAACTATCTGTGCTACGAAATCGCGGATTCGGGGATTTTGCAGCACAGATTCTTGAAATGCCATGTTTGAGGGGATGAGTCATTGTGTCCGTCTGTTTATTGTCAGTTGGCGTCATTTCCAAGCAATTATGAGCCATCATTCCACCAATAGGTTCATAGCCACGCACATAAAAATCATTCAAACGGTTTTGTAATGCATGGTAGTGTTATGATGTTTGTTAATGATGCATGAACTAAACCGTTTGTATGATAAGACTGTTAAATTGCAAAGGAGCCCGAGTTTCTTCTTTAAAAGAACCTGATTGCAAGCGAGCCTGCATTCCAAAATTTAAATTTGCCATTTGAGTTGAAGCTGGTGGTGTTTCTCTGTGCGAAAGATTTCAAAGCGAAATGGAGAAAAAGGAACATCGTCTGGAAGATGCCAAAAGAGCAGAACCTGAGGGATTGGATCTTGCATTAAGAGATTGAAGGGTGTAAGAAAAGCTTTTAAGGATGCTAGTTGCCTGGAGATTTTGTGAAAAAGCTGTAGGGTGGCATGCTGAGGTAACAAAAGCATTTGCCTTGATTT
>APFE030932457.1:14675-44029 GCA_000404065.3 Pinus taeda | reverse complement strand
TTCTAAAGTGTCTATGTTAGAATTCCCAGTATCTCCAGAGGCTATTGCTAATGTGACCGAGATTCCGAGAGGAGGGCAAGAGTGGTTTAAAAACTTTAAATTTGATATGAACCCCTGCAAGGAATTCTTGAAGGAGCCTTATATGAATGAAGATCTTACAAAGGCTGTACCAAGAAATTATGTGAAGGAACACTATGCACTTCTCCTTACATGTATTCAAAAGTATTTAACATGTGAAGGGAGATATAATAAAGTTTAATCCTATCATTTTAAGCTTTTGCTGCATTTTACAGGCAAAGCATCTATAGATATCCCATTCTACTTGTTTCGTAGCCTCAGCAAGATGTGTGATAAAATTCAATTGAAGAAGGATAACTGTGAGACATCACTGTTTCATCATGGTTTAGTGAAACTGTTAGTGTTAGATGGTCTGTAGAAAATTGGTAAGGATTGGAATTCCTTTATCTTTATGGCTGGCTTTCAGAGTAAGACAAGCCTCACCCCAGTGCCTGTTAGGGAAAGAGAAGAGTCAATTGGGGAACCTACTCTTGCTGAGCTTAGAAAGGAGGTAAAAGATAAGAAGAAGACCAAGACCAAATTGAAGAAATCAGTGAAGCCATGGATTATCAAAGAGCCACCTCAACCATCATCAAAGGAGAAGGTCAAGCACAAGAAAGATGCACCTGAATCAAGTGGGGCTGAAAAGGTATCAAAAGTAAGGACAAGGAGTCAAATGATCAAGGAAAAAGGCAAAGCAGTGGCTGTTGAGGAGAGCCCGGTATCAAAGGCCAGCTTGAATGATTTGCTGGAAGCTATTGAGTTTGATCAAGCTGGGCCAAAACACAGCAAGCCAATGCACATTGACTTGACACAATCAACACCTGAAAGCACCAAGAAATCTAAAGCTGCAAAAAGACTAAGGTTTAACGAGCCAGGGGATGAGTTTATTTTCAAACCAAGGAGACCCCTCACCAGAAATCAAATAAAGGAAGCTGAACAGCTGCCCAAAACAGAGGAGGTAGAGAAAATAAAGAAAAAACCTTTTACAAGAAAGAAAGCAAGAGAAATTGAGAAACAATCCAGAACAGAGGAAGCAAAAGAAATCAAGAAAAAAGGTTCAAATAAAAAAATCATCATTTCTCAAGAAGGAAATACTACATCTACAAAGGACCAGTGGGAGGCAACTGAAAGAGAAATGGCTGAGATGGAGAGGGCCGCAGCTGAAATCGCAGCCATGGAAAAGGAGGTTGCAAAATTGAAAGCACAGCTAAATAAATTAGCTGCTAAATGAAATTGTTGATTCTGAGTAAGGTCTTGTTCCAAAGTTTTGTTAAATTTTGCTTAAGTTCATTATTTTGAAGGCATGTAAGCACAGCTATATAAATTCAAGGTAAAAAGGAATTTTGAAACCAGGTGGCAGAGCAGTTAAAGTCACAGGGAAAATTGAAATTGTTTAAAACCAGTTTCGCAGCGCGCTGCGAAACTGATGTAGGTGTTGTTTTAAAAACATGGGCAAACAGTTGATGAAATATTAAAAAATTTGCAAAGAAAACACCTAGGTGACATAGAAGGGATTGAAGGAAGCTGCCACGGCCATCCAATATATGCCAAGTGTGCCTTTTTGTAAAGGTAAAATTTTTGTCTCAAGTTAAACTTTTGTAAAGGTACTTTATGACCAATTAGGGTTTAGCAGAAATGGCATACGAGGAGTATTGTTTTGGTTTATACACATGGCTATCAACGAAGCTTCCAACGCATCTGAAATATGGCGATGCTCATAAATTTTGGGGTATTAAAGAACTGGGTCATGTTTCTTAGTTTTCGAAGGATGGTAGGAGACAGGGACCGGAAAAACAGGGGTTTTGATCCTAGTGATAAATGATCCATCAGCGCCTTCAAGTATCCAAAATCAGCCTGTTCTTTGCACCTGTGGCTCAGTCATCTCAGCCTAACCAAAAGCAGACAACTGTCAAAGATCAAGAAAAGAATCATGTTACGAGGAGAATGAAGTTAGAGTTTTAGTTTGATTAGGACTCTTTGTAATTGCAGCTCAACACTTAGTGTATTTAATGAGTCTGTTAAAAATAGATAAGGGTAGTTAATGACAGCCATCGAGCTCCCCTCATGCTGGAGGAGAAGACTGAAAGTAGTTAAGATTGTTTTTCTATATATAGTGAAGACTCTGATGTAATGAGGGTTGGATGTTTATGAAAAAACAGAGTTTATATTGGCTTATGTAAAAGACTTGTTACAGTAATAGAAAATACTACTTTTTCTTCTCAAGATTCATATTTTGTTCAAATGCTCAAGATGTATGTGGCTTTGTCTTATCCATTATATTTTACAGCTCCATAGATATACAATCACTCTGAATTCACCTAGTTGCTGAGATTTCCTATGTATATTTATGAGTTGAGGTTCATTTGAGAAATGTTTTGAGTGCTTAGACATTACATGCCTTGACTTCCATGAATGAGTAGTTGATAGTTTACTGAAATGATGTTTGACTCCATGAGCCCAATGGAAGAAATCTTATGTTGTATTTCCAACCATCGTGTTTATTAAAGTTCTCATTTCAAGAGTTAGCCCTCTTAGTGTTAATCATAATCAGTAGTTTATTTTGAGAGAGCCCTCTCAGGTTAGGGAGGCTAATCCTTAGCCAAGAGTCTGGTCTGAAATAGTTACATAGAGTCTGATTGATTAGCAGCCATCAGTACATGATTTTGTGATAACAGCCTCCTTGGCTGCTTTGATGAAAACTGGACTCTATTTTGATAGCCTTCTTGGATGATTTGATGAATGTAAGCGGGCTTTTAGGCCTTGTATGATGTAACAATGATAATGATTCTTATGATTTATGCCTATTATTGTAGGATTTTCTTCCTCTGGGGTATGGATTTTCCTAGAGGAAATTTCCTCTATTTTTTTTCAATTTATGGCTGGCTTATTATTAAGATGATGTTGGGATTTTCTTAGGAAAAATTTCATCATGTTATTATGAATAAACTTACGCGGTGTTTTTCTCCAAAAAAAAAAATCATTGATATTTAGATTATGTTTAGATTTTATTCATATAATATTTAATGGTGAATATTTTGTTGGCTTATTTACACATTTAATATACGATTATATGCATATCCTAAACATTTAAAAATAACGCCAAAACAGGAAACAAATTAGGATAATTTCCCAGTCTTTTCCCAAAAAATACTGGTTAAATTTTTTTTTTTCTCTAATGTGATCCCCAATTTTATAGATAAATATTTTTTACCTTTAAAAATTGCAAAATTTAAATAGAGACTATATAAATATTATAATTTAAATTTATTTACAAATATCACTAATATTTTGAAAATTTTGAATATTAAAAATTAATAAATTTTGTCATTAGTTTCTACATTTAAAATATGATTTCCATCCTTAAAATTTTCCTTAGACCCAAACTACAATCAATATAATTAATCAACACAACCATATGTAAAAAATCAAATAACTATAATCATAAAACTACATCTAATTGTATTTGAACTTGAACATGACTTTGCTTACACTCTGTTGTCACCCAAAGTGTACACCTAAGGCACAATGCTCAAAGTAGGGGCTGTCACCCTGATCCCTACTCACTTTCTTCTAACTTTCTCCTAGATAAGCTAAGGGGGTTAGTCCCTAAATATAGATGAAAGGGCGAAAACTTGTTGAAGCAACAAGTCCTAGGAGATCAAAGGGGAAGATCACTACCTCTCTACAGAATGTGAATTATAATGAAATAGCAAGTGTTCTAATAAATGAGAAAAACATATACTTTACATCAAAAGGGGGAAAACCCATTTGTAGTAGACCCTCACAGAGTACCCATTTTTTGCGACACAAATATAATCCAACAGACCAAGTAATTTGTAATAAAATAACCTAACCAAATAGTTAGGATTATTCCCAAATCATTTTTATATAGACTTGATCTAGAACACTAAGACTTACCTAAGATCCTAGCGAAAAAATCGATTACAGCTTTGGGGTAAGACTGGAGGGAAGAACTATATCGATCATCTGAAAATGAATCAGTGAGATGAAAAACCTCCTAGAATGGAGATCATCATTAGAAAGGTAGGTTCACCTAGGTCGTTACATACATGACATGGGTTTGCTGAGATTGTTTACATTATACACATGCAGAATTGGTTTATATAACATATGAAAGTTAGGTTGATGATGATTAGGCTGATGATGATAGCTGGATCGCATGGACACATCGATCAGGCACTATCCCTTTTGTGAAAAATAGGGTTGTACTTTGATGGATCGTTGACATGTAGTGGTCAACATCTAGCTCTACTTGGGGACACGTCGCTTCATCGAAGGAATGTGAGAATCTAGAATCTGCATCCATGCAACACACAAGATAACATAAGTAGCGTCCATCCAAAAATCACCATATAACATTAAGCATAGGAAAAATATAAGCTCTTCATTTATTAACTATCCTAATAATATGAAAAACATAAATCTACCGACAAAATAAAATATAAAGGGTGTAGGGTTAGGAATATAATACAAAAGATGCCCCATGGCATCAGATGCATTCAATGTAGTGCATGTTGAGAATTTACCTGCTTTTTGGCAAATCCGTGGGTTGTTTTTCGGATGTGCCATGCCCAATCCTGCATATCATAGGACTATGTCTTATCCAAAAATAAATTTGTTCTTTTCTATCATATGTATCAAACCCCTCCCTTCTTCTCTTTCTCTTTGTACATGTTCTTTCGTTAGGATTTGATGTTGATGATGATGTGGTTGGCACACAACTTCCTTCTTGAGTTCGAAAAACACTCATATGGAAAATTTGGAATGTTCAAGACCTATGTGACCTAAACTTATTTATTTTGATGAACTTGATTTATTATGATTGGTGGATCAACCACGCAAGCATCAACCTGATTCTTATCAATTTCCATTTTATCTAGGTCACCTTCAATTAGCTACTTTTCAATGGAACAAAATACCTCCTCATAATTTTGCAACAGATAGGGAGGCTTATGATCTGTTTACGTTTCCTTATTCCTTGCATCCTTTGACCCGTGCTGAAATTCATTTACTTGTGTTTTTCCAGTACTTGCAACTTATTCTGAAGAGTGATCTTTTCAACTTTTATGGCATCCATCTGGTTAGAGTGTTCAAACCTTCATAGCACTGACTTCCTTGGCATGGTTTTCCTCCATGGTCAACAAATTATTTTGAAATCATATCTGATCATCTTCCATATCTTTTATTACTTTTTCATTATCTTCTTTTATGGTCATCAAACAATTTTTCATAGAGATCATTTCTCTGTCATGATTAGCTTTCATGGTTTCCATTTCCTTAGCATGTTTTTCTCTCATGACAAGTAAATAGTTTTACATGGAAGTCCTTTCTTTGTCATGATCTTCTTCCATGGCCTCTATCTTATTTTGAAGATTGATCTGGTTAACTTCCATGTTCTGAATCATTTGTGTATAATTGAGTTGTATGTCCTTAATCGTGTGAGGATGTTCATGATCTTATATGGACAAATGATATTCCTTACCAACAAAATTAATTTGATTGCTCTCCCCTACCATTCTACTATCTATGATTCTTTTGACAACATGACAAGTAGCGTCTTCATGAAGAGCATTACAGGACCTACAATAAGGTAGAGCCTCATCCACAAGATTGGTAAACTCAAGTGGATTTGTTGGTCTCTTCTCATTAGATGAGTCTTTCTTCTCTCAAACATTATTATTTTGATTATTATTATTTCTAGATCACAAAATTTGTGCTTGAGATATTTCCATTTGGACAAACCTAGCCTGCATGACACTCATTTCCTTAGCATGATTAGCTATTAACTTTGTTTGATTAAGTTCCATGCTTTCAAGTTTCCGCATAGTGTCATCATCAGATTCATTGGATTCTTTCGATTTACTTGGACCATCATCAAAACTTGAATTTTCAATATTCCCAGATGCTTTCTTATCCTTTTCAATTTCCTCAGCTAAAACCTGGGAAACCTTATAGTTATTAGTTTTAGCTCGCCTCAACCCATAAAAAGTATTATCATCAAAGGCATCAACATAAAAAACCAAAAGATACCTGGCAAGAGGTTGATAATCTTGAGGTAATTCTTTAATAATACCATTAAACCTCTTATTAAATTCCTCTATAGTTTTATTTTCTTTCTTCTCTAATGATGTTGATAGCTTTAACCAAATGTCTTTGTTCTCTTTTATGATGCAAGAGCATTCAACCAAAGAGAAAATCATTGTAATTAAGTAGACATAGGGGGTCATTTATTTTAAGGAAGTTGGATTCCTAAGTGATGAATTAATGTAATATTAGGCTTTTGAGTGCATAGAATAGGAATTAATTAGATAATGAGGGGAAGTTGTAAATGCTCTTGAATTAAAGGAGAACATGAGTGGTGAATAATGACAAGAGTCAAAAGTCAATTATGACTCTTAAAACAGTTCCATGATTCGAGGAACCAGAGAGAGTACTTAGGAATTAATTGAAGTACAAGTGGACATAGAGGATTTAGGAGTTAGTTCAGTAGATTTATGAATAGAACCAGAATTAGTTCAATGAACCTTGTTGGTATATATCTAAGCCTATGGGCAGAGTAGAAAAGGGAAGGCCAATGATATTGAATAACAATCTTGTGTGAAACATAGAGTCCCGAATGTAATCATTTACTTATACTTACATATACAGAGGTTTATTCCTGACTGTGTCAGTGTGTGGAACGAGTATTTCATGAATGAATTACTTGTGAATTCGTAGGTTCTATAACAGGGTTACAGCAAGAATTCTAAAGGACACAGACAGAGAGTGGAATGATTCAAAGGAATCATAAATGGGTCATTGAATCCAGTTGAGGAAAAGAATAAGTGTTGAGTCCCAAACTTACACCTTCCCTACATCCCTTTTTAGCCTTTTTCTCTAGTTACCTTAACCTCTAAGCTATCAAATCATTGCATAATAGTTTAAAATGAGTATATAATTAGTTTCCTAACTATGTTTTGTGGCTGCTATTTGATTTAGATTTTTGTTCAACTAGCTGTGCGGAATCTGTCACTTTCTGCAGCTAAAATCAGTTTCCACAGCCTTTTTGTTAAACTCTATGCTACAGGTGTCTATTGAAGAACTTAGCCACATGAGAAAGCTATAAAGGACGTGGACATGGAACGTGTCCCCTTGGTTTAGCCAAATCATCCACAGAAGCTCGCAGTCAAGGCTCGTCAAACGGTGGTCAACACAAGGAGTTTAGCAGTGGCACGACTCTGTTTTCAGCATGAGGAGGATTGCGTGGCAAGGTCTTGAGTTTTAGGAGGTGTGCTAACACCTAGGGACTGCTCATGGACCAAATCCAACAACCCATCTCCTTGGATTTACTTCCCATGGCTACCATGCTGCTAAATTTCTGATTATGGTCTTTTACGTGTTTGGCTACTAGCGCAGACCGTGTTAGTTAGTTATGTATTTTCTGCTATAAATAACGCATCTGCATATGCGTATAGGCTAGTAGTTTATATGGTGTAATATTGACTGTTGTACGAGCCATTGAGCCGAGACTTAGTTTCTATTTCATGACTGCATTGCAATATATGAGAAGACACTAATTTTGCGTTCAAATTGGTGATTGGTTTTGATTGACCGAGGTTGCAGAGGGCCCCTGTACACCAAGGTCCTGCAGTTGATGTATAGCTTTATGTTTTTCGTCATTTTACGCTCTTGATACCATAGATATTTTCTGTATATATTAACTTGCTCATGGTATTTATGTTATTTGTTGTCCATAGTCTCTTTTATGCTTTTAATTGATTGTCAACTGATCAGTGTTTGCATTTTAGGTTCTAATAGGAAGCCCGGGTAGTGCATATAGTTTTTTTGATGACTAATGACATGATGGAATTATCTTGTCCTACTGCTGATTTGTTTTATTGGTTCTAATTCCAACATTGTTTGTTTCTTTAGCTTTGCTTTATTCATTTATGTTTCTGCAGGATAAGATATTAGACTATTCATATCATTCTTCAGTTACCTCCTATAGCCATAGCGAGTCGAATGGTGAGGGATTGAGTGTGAATGTATAGTTTGATACTAGTTTATTTACTTTTTCAAGTTAGTGATTAGATTACTCATAACATTCTCAGTTGCCTCCTATAGCCAGAGCGATTCGAATGGTGAATGTGTATTTTAATCTTAGTTTTATTTTATGCAATTTAGATATCATATTACTCAATTTGTGTATGACTACCTCCTATAGCCAGAGCGAGTCGAATGGTGAGGGGTCAAAAATGAGTTGATGTGATATGATTAGTTTACTTTTCTTACAGTTTTTAAATTGATTTGAGTTCAGTCTTTTCTTTTCTTTATACAGCAGCAAAGATACTGGGTTCCATAGTCACTAGTTCACTATTTTGTTAATTAGAATCTAGGTACATCTTGATTTCATCATTGTAAAGTTTGAACACCTTTGGAACACTTTGAAGTTTGGAAATTATTTTAAAGGCCATCATTACCTTGAATACTTTTGTCCATACTTGATCACTAGAATCACCATCTCACACTAGGGAATCAATAAGAAGATAAATCCAAAAAAAAATCAAAAACTAAAAACGACAAAGAAATAAGAAAATGGTTATCTTGCATAGATAGTGCACTTCACTTCAACAGTTTACGACTCCCGGATTGACAATTTATATAGTAATTTAGAACACACTAAATTGACAAAAAAATAACTTCTATGGATACCGCAATGTGAAGAATTCACAAAGATCAAGCCCAGGAGGAGTTGAGCATTAGAAGAGTGAAAAGTCAAACCCTTGGAGGAAAATCCCGTAACCACAACAAACACTGAGAAATAGCGTAAAAACCAAGTAAAAAGGGATGAAAGGAGAAGTGAAGTGCTAGAACATAGCAACCGTTGGATCTTATAGATCAATGGTTTAGATCATTTCGGATGAGGTAATGTTGAAATATTGCATTAGTGAACTTTAAATGAAGGAAGGCGGGTTTATAACCTTGAGTGGATTTCAGGCGGAAGGAAAGACGTAAGAATTTTTTACCGTTTGGCTCTGATTCCACTAATCGGAGGACACGTAACAGTGGAGGAGTGAGGGAAAATCGGTTTATCAGGCAGTTAAACCGCATACTTGTTGGCTACCTGAAATCATCATGAATCACTGGATCTATTGAATGTATATCAACGACGGAGAATTAATATACCATTTGTTTATCAGAACAGAGAAGGGAAAATGAAAGTGATAGTGGAATAATGAAGGGTTGATATGTGACATCGCGATATCGCCGATAGGCCAATCGGAGATTGGAGATTAGCGAAGGGACAACGCAGTGCTGTGGAAGGGATTGGAAGAGTGTGGAACCGCCAATACTTTATGAACGAGGGTGTAATGTTTTTGAAATCTAATATCATGTTATCGCATATCGGATACGATAACGACTTTGTTAACAAAATCCGCAAAGGAGACCCGATTGCGATCAGCGAAAAGGTAAACCTCGGTATATGTTTAAAGGCCGTACCAAGGTGGAAAAAGGTAAGTTTATGAATGTTTTGTGGTTATTCCCTTTGTAAAAGATTTATAAAGGAAAGTAGAGCCAATGGGAGAATTTACGTGTTAATATATGTAACCAACGGTTAAAGAAGGGAAAGGTTATATATATGTAGTTAAAGGGTTTTGTAAAGCTTGTGAAGAGGTTTTAAGTCTTGATAGGAAGAATTAATGAAAGGCTTTAATAAAGTCTTATATGAAGGCTCGAGGGTTGATTAAAGTCTCGATAGAAGGTTTAAGCGGGATGATTGAGTTCCGATATAAAGGAACTGATGAATAGGGCCTTAACCATGGATGGTTGAAGATTTGACTCCTTTGAGAGTTAAATACCTGGGATAAGCGGGGGTAACCCTACGTCATTTGGTATCAGAACAGAATTGCAATTGAAACAATTGGTGTTAAAATAGAACAAAGAAATTCTATGTGGAAGAGTTGAGAACAAGTTATGTGTTAAGATGTTTATGTAGGAAAGGAAGGATCAAATTCTAATCTGACAGAAAGTAGGCACATAGAGGTGATGTGTCGCAGAACTTGCAGATGCAAGAAATGCAGTTTTTAACCCCATACAGAAATTACCTGCATACAAATTCTAAATCACAAGAAAAAATAAAAATGCGAGAGCATAACACATAAATCACATATACACAGAGATTTCCCACTGGATCCCAAAACCAGGACTACCAGCTTGATTTTTCATTATATTCAATGTTACAATACATATTTATACATGCCGAAGCATCCAATACCATGGACCGAAAACCATCGCGTCCAAAAAACATGTGCGAAATCATGCACAAAACCATAGGTGGGCCCGCCCAACCTAACATAGGGTCCAAAACCAAAATTTTCCAGGGCACTGCCGTGGACCCCATAAAGTGGGTTTACGGGTACCCCTCAAACCCCCTGTTAACTATGTAGAAAGAATATAACACAACCCAACAAGAAACAGAGGACAATCCATTCAAGGTATAGGTGGAATGGTGAAACAAGGTCATGCTGAGATCTTGAAGGTGAGGTGATATGTTCTGTTTTGATTTGAGAATGGGTGTTTATACATTGATATGTAGGTAACAACATAAGAAGGTGTGAAGGTTGCAGCAATCTAGAGCGAGGAGTGTTGAATTGGTTCTAGAGTAAAGAACCAGAGAGATGCTAAAAGACTGAGCTCAAAGGAGAGAATCTTAGTGAGGCATATGTAGCAAGAAGGGGACTTGTTACTGCAGAGGTATTTTTGCAGATCTCAAAGGCGATTCCATAAAGGATGTGGGTAGAATTGCTAAGGGATGAAGGAAGCTGGTAAGACTTTCTAAGTGAAGGAAGAGGTGGTCAGAACCAGGTATTTCATGGTGATTGAAATACAAGAGGACAATTGTGTTCTTGAGAAGTGCAGATGAGTTGAAGTCTAGAAGGAGCAAAGAGAAGTGCTCAAAAGAGGTTCTAGCGATAGAGAACCAAGGACTTGCCAAAATACCAAGTATAGAGGAAAGCTTGGTGAGGTAAGTTGCAACAAGAAGGAAGTTTTGTTGCAGAGTCTTTAATGCAGCTCATAGTGATTGAGCAATGAGCTCATGAAGATAGAGAAGAAGAAGATGGCTACTAATAGTCATAGTAGAGGTTCTAAGGAAGACCACAGCAGAAGAAATATGAAGAAAGAGGATGCCAAGGCAAATGGAAAGAGGATGAATCAAGAGAAAATTGACAAAGATATTGTAGAGTTAAAAGAACAACTCGATGCATTAAGGAGAATACTTGAGGAAAGCTAGAGACTAGGTTGGGTTTTGAGGAAGAAACCAATGAAGTGGCATAAGTTGCAGAGAAGGCTACAATAGAGGCAAGTGAGGTTGCGGGTGGAAAAACTCAAAGAAGCTGAGTTGGAAATGGAAATGGAAGAGTCCATTTGTGAACCAAAATAGAGAGAAATTGTGGGAGAGAGTGAAGATGAAGACTTGAAGATTGAAACTTCAAGTGAGGCCAAAGGGTAACATAATTTTAAATCTGACAATTTGTGTATGTTTGTAGGTGGAACATGTAAAGAAGGACAATTTGCTGATATTGTCATAAAGAAGGAAGAAGACAAGCAGAATATAAATTCTGTTATGGAAGAAGATGAGATAGAAAGGTCTCATATATAGTTGAAGAAGATATCAAGCAACTAAGTGAAGGGCTTGAGGAGATTGAAGAGGAGACCATCGAAGAATTTATGAATCATATGAAGGATTTAGAACAACAAAGAGATATGATGGTCGAAACATCAAGTGGGACCATAGGGTCTTATGTTTTTAAGACTGATAGTTTGTTTGTGGATGCAGAACAAATGAAGGAGAATGTTAATGCAGATGGTGAGACAGGGATAGCTCTTGGAGAAGGTAAACACCAAGAGATAAAAGGAAAACTTGGAGAAGAGACTATGTTAGCTGAAAACATAGTAAAGGATCATCAATTCACCATGATGATAGGCATAGTGGAAATAGCCATGGAAACTGTTGAGACAGTCAGTAAGAAGGAAGGAAATCTATTGAAAGATGTTAAGAACGAAGAACCCTATGCAAACGATTTAACCTTGGGAGAAGGAAAACTAACAAAGGAGTGTTTTGCAGAGAATGAACAATCTTTTGAAACTGTCAGAAGTATGGAGAAGTATCTTTCAGAAGATAAAAACTTTGAAGTAAAGGAGGATGGAGAGTGTCTCTTAAATTAGAGAAGCAATGATTTATTACAGCATAAAAGAACTTAACAATCCATGGATGTGTGAATATGTGACAACACAAGAGCAAGTTCTTGTGAAAGAAGGAGATGAAATTCAGTTTAAAGGGCTGATATGTGAAGTAAGAGTTGAGACTATTGAACCTTATGATTTCCAAACTAACAATTCGTGTATAAATGCAGGAAACATAAGTGATGATGAAATACCTATGAAGTGTCACAAAGAAATTGTATTGCTAGAATAGTTGCTGAGAAATTCAAAGTATGACAGTGTGATTACAAAGGAAGGAGTTCACTATGGTGGACAAGAGAAATAAGACATCATTAGAGCAGATGATGTGGAAGAGAGACAATTTGACAGTCTCATGAGTTCGTTTGAGAATTCAACACAACATATTGATGTGCTAACAGAGGAGAAACAAGAAGAGAAACATAAAAAATTGTTGCAAAAGGAAGATAAGGCACAGAAGCCTTATGTTTTTTATTTTAACAATTGTTTTGTGAGTGCAGGTTTAGTTGTAGATGCTGGAGGAAATTTGGCACAGATGAGTAGCCAAATAAAAATGAAAGAAAAAGATTATGTGGAAGATTTTAATCCATGAAAGAGAGATGTACAACTACTGGAGAGAATGTTGGGAAGTTAGAATTCAATGCAGAAATTAGATGTTGCAGAAGGAGACATCCTTAAAGATATTTAGGAAGTTTGGTTGGAAGCAATGTCTACAGTGGTACCTAGAGCAGTAACTACAACAATAACTAGGGCAGAAAAAGTTTGAGCAAGAGTAAGAATAACAGAACAAGCAAGAACGAGAGAAAGAGTAAGAGTAAGTGATAGTATTCTACAACTCGAAGAAGGAGAACAATAGTTTGAAGAGTTAGTGGACAACAACAACAACTTGAAGCAAAGAGAAAGACGAAGAAGTAGGAGGCAGAGTATGGACCGGTCCAAAGATGTGCTGGAAAAAGAAATTGAAGAATTGTGGCAGCTAATGATGAAATAGACCATAGAGAGAAAGTTGATGACATCAGGAAGGAAGATCAATCAAAACTTGAACATAATTGACAAGGAGAAGAAAATGGAGCAAAAGACAGTAGAAGTGTAGCAGTAGCAAAGGAACAAGACATTTGGGCAGTTACAAAACAAAATATGGGATCCAGGAAGACAAATATTAGAAGACACATGATCAGGAGATCATGAATATTTTCTACTTTGGGAGTTTGATGCAGGAAAATTCAACCCAAGAGAAAATCATTGTAATTAAGTAGACATAGGGGGTCATGTATTTTAAGGAAGTTGGATCCTAAGTGATTAATTAATGTAATATTACACTTTTGAGTGCATAGAATAGGAATTAATTAGATAATGAGAGGAAGTTGTAAATGCTCTCGAATTAAAGGAGAACATGAGTGGTGAACAATGACAAGAGTCAGAAGTCAATTATGACTCTTAAAACATTTCCATGATTCGAGGAACTAGAGAGAGTACATTGGAATTAATTGAAGTACAAGTGGACATAGAGGATTTACGAGTTAGTTTAGTAGATTTAGGAATCAAACCAGAATTAGTTTAATGAACCTTGCTGGTATAAATGTAAGCCTATGGGCAGAGTAGAAAAGAGAAGGCCACTGATATTGAATAACGGGCCTGTGCGAGACATAGAGTCTCGAATGTAATCATTTGCTTACACTTATATATACAAAGGTTTATTCATGATTGTGTCAGTGTGTGGAATGATTATTTCATGAATGAATTACTTGTGAATTATTAGGTTCTGTAACAGGGTTGCACGAAGAATTCTGAAGGACACAGAGAGGGAGTGGAATCACTCAGAGGAATCATAAATGGGTCATTGAATCCAGTTGAGGAACAAAGTAAGTTCTGTAGAGATTGCAATGTGAAGAATTTGCAAAGGTCAAGCCCAATAGGATTTGAGTAGCAGAAGAGTGAAAAGTTGAACCCTTGGAGCAAAAGCCTGTAACCACAATAAACATTGAGAAATAGCTTAAAAACCAAGTAAAAAAGGATGAACGGAGAAGTGAAGTGTTAGTACACAACAACCGTTGGATCTTATAGACCAATGGTCCAAATCATTTCGCATGAGGTAATGTTGAAATATCGCATCGATGAACTTTAAATGAAGGAAGGTAGGTTTATAACCTTAAGTGGATTTCGGGTGGAAGGAAAGCCGTAAGCGGTTTTTACCATTTGGCTCCAATTCCACTAATCGGAGGACACGTAATAGTGGAGGAGTGAGGGGAAACCACTTTATCGGGTGGTTAAACCTCATACTTGTTGGCTACCCGAAATAATCATGAACCGTTGGATCTACTAAATGTAGATCAACGACGGAGAATTAATATACAGTTGTTGATCACATTGGAAAAGGGTGAATGAAAGCGACAGTGGAATAATGAAGGGTCGATATGCGACATCGCAATATCGCTAATAGGTCGATCAGAGATTGAGATCAGCGGAGGGATGATGCAGTGCTATGAAAAGGATTAGAAGAGTGCGGACCCACCGATACTTTATGAATGAGGGTGTAATGTTTTTTAAATATGATATCGTGTTATCGCATATCAGATACAATAAAGATTTTGTTAACAAAACCCACAAAGGAGACCTGATTGTGATCAGCGAAAAGGTAAACCTCTGTATATGTCTGGAGACCGTACCAAGGCAGATAAAAGTAAGTTTATGAATGTTTTGTGGTTATTTCCTTTGTAAAGGTTTATGAAGGAAAGTAATGCCAATTGGAGAATTTACGTGTTAATATATGTAACCAATGGTTAAAGCAGTGAAAGGTTATATATGCGCGGTTAAAGGGTTTTATAAAGGTTGTGAAGAGGTTTTAAGTCCCGATAGGAAGAATTAATGAAAGGGTTTAATAAAGTCTTATATGAAGGCTCAAGGGTTGATTAAAGTCCCGATAGAAGGTTTAAGCAGGTTGATTGAGTTCCAATATAAAGGAACTGATGAATAGGGCCTCAACCATGGATGGTTGAAGATTTGACTCCTTTGAGAGTTAAATACCTGGGACAAATGTGTGGATGAATTTTACATGCACACTATGGGTGTAAGTAGGGGTAACCCTATGTCATTTTTTCTCCATACTTGTCCTTAAAGGAATTAATAATCAGTTGCACTGAATTAAACAAAGTATCATGCTCTTTTGTAAACCAATCCAGAGCATCTTCCTCTAAGGAAAGAACAAAAAGGCTCATTTTCACATCTTCATGATTATAGTCAGCACCTCTAACATATTTACCCAACTAAGAGCTAAAAGATTTTCGATGAGCCATAGCACTAACCACATTATTTCCTTGCAAAGAAGGCAACTTGTCAAGGCCATTGTTAGGAAGGTCATGTGGATAACCTTGAATGTTAACATAGCTACAAGGGGAAAACAAGTCCATGATGTCTTGCTCAAATGGAAAAGGAGGGGCCAAATGGATGCTAGAGAGAGAGATCCTTTCTAAAAAAAATCAATAGATCCACAAGAAGCGAGCTTCTAGCAGAAATTCTTGGAAAAAATGAAAGAAGTGGAGTCACCACTTGAACATGAATATAGCTCCAAGATCCAAAAGGAAAAAACTAAAAGGTTAGTCGAGGAGAAGCAACTAGATATCATGGAGTGCTTCTTGTCTAAGAAAAAATGGATGAATAAGTGAAGTCGCCACCCAAACAAGAAACTAATCGAAATGTCTAGGTTCTAAAGGTTTAGATAGAGAAGATGAAAGGCTTAGTGAGAGGAAAAAGACAAGGTGATGAAAACATGAAGAAATATAATGGCGCCAAAAAATGTGGCATTGATGGGATAAGAAATGATGAATGATTGAGAAGATAAAAATGATTAAAATGAATGTCACAAAGCCAAGGTCCAATAAATTGGTCCTTGGCAACAGTGACAAAAAATGTCATGTTGCTTGACGGGCTAATGAATGGAAAGAAAGTTTAGATGGTTAGAAAAATTTCGCGAGGACCAAGGACAAAAAAAATATATCCTCGGCAACGACGCCAAAAAATGTTGTCGCCCAAAGTGTACACCTAAGGTGCAATGCTTAGAGTAGGGGCTCCTACCCTAATCCCTACTCACTCTGTTCTAATTCTCTTCTAGATAAGGTAAGGGGGAAAACTTTTTAAAGCAAAAAGTCCTAGGAGATCAAAGGGGAATATCAATACCTCTCTAGAAAATGTGAATTATAATGAATTAGCAAGTATTCTAATAAATGAGTAAAAAATATATTTTACATCGTAAGGGGGGAAAACTGATCTGTAATAGACCCTCACAGGCTACCCATTTCTGCGACACAAATATAATTTGATAGACTAAGCAATTTGTAATAAAATAACCAAACCAAATAGTTAGGATTATTCCCAAATCATTTTTACATAGACTCAATCTAGAACACTAGGACTCGCCTAAGATCATAGCGACAAAATCCATTTTAGATTTGGGGTAAGACTGGAAGGAAAAACTTTGTCAATCATCTGAAAATGAATCAGTGAGACGAAAAACCTCCTAGAATGGATATCATCACTAGAAAGGTAGGTTTACCTAGGTCGTTACATACATGACACAGGTCTGTTGAGATTATTTACATTATACACATGCAGAATGGGTTTATATAACCTATGGAAGCCAAGCAGATGATGATAGATGGATGGCACAAACACATTGATCAGGCACTATCCCTTTTGTGAAAAATGAGGATGTACTTCTATGGGTCATTGACACGTAGTGGTCAACACACTCAAATCACAAGCCCAACTTATTGTAAGATGTTTAACATCGTAATACTAAATATCATTCTCCTTTAATAGTTTGGGTTGTGAGATCAATGTTAGGTTCTTAAGAGTATGCAATTTCTCAACACATGTGAGTGAGAAATAACAATTATAACAACATAAGTACACACATCATCATAATCTTAATAATTTTAAATGTCTCTAGTGGGATCAACCTTAAGTAATGTATCATATATATTTGTGAGAAGGAAACCCACAAGCATACTTCATATTTCCATCATAGCCATTGGACTTAAAGAGGGCTTTTGAAATAACATGGTATCTAAGAATATTAGAGGATCTAGCCTTGAATTCCTATATAGAGAAAATGATATGGTATTAAGAGTATTAGAGGGTCTATCCATGGCTATATAGAGAGGCATCCATATAATGGATTATATTATGAACAAATCCATGGAAAGTGTCAATTCTCAAGAAACATTAAGTTGTTTCATGGAAACTCCTTTGGAATCTAAATGCGCACATCCTCATAAAAGAAATGACATCTTTATAACATAGAATTTGACACTAATCAAGAAAAAAAATTGGATACATAGCCATGTGTAATTACACAAGAGACTAGATTGAAAATTACACACTAGGACAAATGAAAACGAATCATTTTTATAGGGAACAATTATAGGCCAAGCCACATTTTGTTAAACTTAAGAACCAAAAAACGAAAATGATATGCTAGAGAAAGTGAAACATGAAAAATAACAATGACAATAAGAGAACCCAAGCTTAACTATACAACCCAACTTTTTTCTAGATTAAGTTATCATCAAACTTTTTATATTAGAAATGAAATTATTACTCACTTTTCCTATGTATAATATCTACTATAATTTATTGAAATAAAAAAATCCAAAACTTACTACACTATCATTAATTAAAAAAAAAAAAAAACTAAAACAAAATGAAAGAAGAGTCACCTATATTTTATCATGATGGAGGTCTTTCAAAAATCCAACTATTTCACTTAGGATGTTTAGATAAACCCATTTTCCACTCTTCCACATTCAAGATGGAATGTGGAGTATTTATATAAAGGCATATGGAAAAGTAGAATGGTTCACAATGAATTTCTTGTTGATGCCTTTTAATAGTTATAATATAATATAATTAATGTAATGAATTAAAATTCATAATCATTGTTTATTTGAACATGGAAGGGAAAGGTACAAGTACAAATAGAGGTGAAGTAAATATTTCCCCTCTGCCATAAAATAAAAATAAAATGTGAAGGCATTAACTTCTTTCAAAGTATAGGCTTCACATTTGAAATTATTATATCAAATTATTCTAATAAAATGGTACAAAAGCTGGTTTATTTTTTAAATTTTGAAATATATAAAATGAAATATGAAACTAAATATTAATGTTGAAAGGATTATATGTTAAATTTTTATATGTATTTGTCTTGGAGTATGACTTAAAATTGTTTTTCTTTGGTTAAGATTTTCTCATCTTTAGATGTAAGAAACTAAGTAAATGGCCCAAGGCCCAAAGGCATCTACCAAGAGTGAAATATTATCTTCTTAGGAACCATTAGTAGGTCATTCCAAGTAGGGTGGTTTTCCTTGAATAATAGTCATAAGTGAACCTACAATCACAGATAATAACCAATGATGATTTTCCCCACTAATGGTTTGAGAAATTGATTTATAGTACACGTTTTCACTATATATGTAAAGACCCATCATGAAGCACGTTTTTCACATTGAAAAGTATAATTTCTGGGAAATATTCTTGAGAGATGGGGTTGAAAGCTCCAATAGAATGAAATAGAAAAAAAACAAAGAACACACATCCAAGCATGGAAAACATTTGAAATTACAAAATTTTGGAGGAGGCATACTAGGGGGTCCTACATTTGAGGTAGATCCCGTAGGGTCCAAACCCTTTGCTTCCTCTACAATGCAGACAAGTAAATCAATTACAGGAGCATAGAAAGACAATAGAATTCAAAGAATATGCATATAGAAATGTTAGATCATCATAAGAAATAGGATAAGTTCACATTCATAAGATGACAACATATTTTGGGAATAAGACTTGAGCTTCTTTATTCATGAATAAAAACAAGTATAGGAAAGCTACAACCGGATCCAAGACAAAGGTACTAAAGAAACCTTCCTTTGGATCCGTCTAGCCTGAGAAAACATAAACTTCATTTATAATAAATGTAAAGGATATAGTAGATAGGAGAGTTGAACATCTCTGCAAGGAAACACAGGTTTCCTATAGACTGGGAGTGCATGAAGCACTAGCAAAATGCAAACTTGATCTGGGGGAATTTGGGTATAGTATTGATCCAGGTGGATATTGGTGGCCACCCACCAAGTCGACTTGGACCCCTACCATTATTTCTTTCATCTTTTCAATTTCCTTAATTGTAGCACAATTTACTATTTTTAGCAGTTTTTTGGGTCCTGAACTTCGGGAGCCGTTTTGAGGCCCTAAACAACATTTTTTCGGAAAACTAGGAGCAACACCAATTTTGCTCTTCCCAAAGTTGTAGTTATTGGATAGATATTTCTAACGAGATATTGTGCGTGTCAACGGAGATCATATGCCAAAGTTACGACGCCGGGAAGTTGATGTACCAATTTACCCAAATGAGGCCCATAGTTTGGCGTTTCATCTTCTAGGGCTAGGTTTTTGGATGTTTTAGGTTTTCCATTGTTTCTCAACAATAAATAGGCCTTTGAGACTCATTGTAACATAGTTCAGAGGCATGTAGCTGCCACATCTCTTCTCAGAGATAAGCTACCATCGCCCTAACTGGTTTATTTCCATTTCTCTTTGTAAGCATGATTCAATATTTTACATTAACGAAACGAAGTATTATTTCTGTTGCATCTCTATGTTTATGGTTATCTCTATAATTTGTTGTGTTCCTGTTTAAATCTGGATCAGTGGTATCAGAGCGGTCTGCTTCTTCTCTATTTTTCTTTGCATGTCCCCAATGAGGTCGGGATATAAGGAGTTAGGGCTTGAACTGGTCGAACCTTTGCAAAACCAGCCTCACAAATCCCAACAGCCTCTCATGGCAGATGAAAAGAAAGATGAGGGGGCATGAGATCCTATCAAAATCTTGCTTGAATAAGCCCTCGAGTTACAAAGGAATGCAATGATGGACAACTTTTCCCAGATCCTTAAGCGGCTACCCAAGGGCGACACATCGGCTTCCAAAAGCTACTCTGGAAATGCCACACCGTTTAAGGTACAAGTTAATTTTGAAATCCCCATATTTGAGGGTCAGATAGATGCAGATGTCGTCGATAAATGATTAAATATACTAGAGGGTTATTTTTTTGTCCATGATTTTTCCAGTTGGGAAAAGATTATTTTTGCTCTTCTCAAAGCAGCCCCCCACGTCAAGGACTGGTAGGACACCTGCTATGAGCAAAATGATGAAAGTACAGGCTCAATATTTTCAATCGCACCCACTTGGAATTCATTCCGAGATGTCATCAAGAAGCAGTAGTAACCTGTCAGAAACTATGAGGATCAATACATAAAGTGGACCATGCTGGGATAGGGAAGGGACCAAGAAGTACTGGAGTTTACCAATATTTTACATACCCTTTGCACAAAGTTGGGTATCAAGTATTTGGAGCAGCATTTGGTACTCAAATACTACGACTGCCTACACATGTACATCCAGGAAGAAATAGAATTCCTAAACATCTCCTCGTTCAGCATGGCATACCGATATGCCATCAAGGTCAAGAAAAATTTTAAACAGAAGAAGTGAGACTTTGGATCTGCGAATCTGAAGCAAGGGAAAGGTGCCCCCAAACCGTAGAACAAAGGACAAAGCCAAGGCAGGGCGGCCCAAGACAACCCGCCAAAGCTGCAAGCAAAGAACAACATTGCAAAGCTGAAAAAGGACACAGAAAAGTGGTGCGAGTTCCATACGAGCTCCACTTACAACTCAAGTGAGTATCAGGCCAAGCAATCACTGGTGGATGAGCTAAATGTTTCATAATCAAATGCATGTTCCAACTCTGAGTCAGAACCTGACAAGAAAAATTACAAAGGGAAGCAGATTATCAATGCGGAGCCCAACACCACAGTTGCCACCACAAAGATCCAGAAGGAGGAACTCGAAGGTCTAGAGGACGAGGAGCGTCTCTTCCTCTCCCAGATGTGGGTAAAGGGCCCCCCACTACAGTTCATTGTTGACAGCGAGAGCCAAAAGAACCTCATTTCGGCAGAGGTCGTGAAGCGGTTGGGATTACCGACCACAGCACATCCACAACCATACACCATCAGGTGGCTTCACTAAGGATGGGATCTTTGTGTGAGCCAGCAGTGTCGCCTTCCATACAACATCAAGTCCTTCACAGATGACATATTGTGTGACATTGCTGCCCTTGAAGTTTGTGATATATTATTAGAATAACCATACTTATGGAAGTGACATGCTATGTATGAATCAAGGTCCCGTGCTATTATTGTTACTTTGGGAAATAAGTTGGATAGGATACCAGAGGTAGCACCGCCTATCACCATCTCTTTGGTTATTGTAAAACAATGCAGTAAGCTCATTTCGAAAACTGGGAAATTGTTTTTCCTGATGATACGCCCTCAAGGAAAGAAGAAGACAGTGGTCATGACCTCCAAACAGGGCCCCTCTGCATGACAACTACAAACGGACAAGGTAGTGGAGGAGAACGAGGACATCTTCACCTCCCTCACAAGGGTTCCTCTGCACTATCAGGTCAAGCACTCCATCGATCTGACCCCAGCTGCACCATTGCCCAATGGACCAATCTATCGACATTCTGTTCTAGAGAACAATGAAATCAAGAGGGAGATTCAGGAGATGTTGTAGAAAGGTCACATCCATCCGAGTTCATCACCCTGTGGGAGCTCGATTGTGTTGGTACAGAAGAAGGATGGGACTTGGAGACTCTATATTGACCATCGAGCGCTGAACAAGTTCACTGTCCATAATAGGTACCCGATCCCACGGATTGATGACCTCTTGGACCAACTGAAGGGGGCAAAATATTTTAGCAAGCTCGATTTGAATTCAAGATATCATGGGCTACCAATCGAACCCTTCAATGTGTGGAAGACTGCCTTCAAAGCCAAGGAGGGCTTTTTTGAATGGTTAGTTATGCCTTTCAGACTGATGAATGCTCCTACAACCTTCATGAGGCTAATGGATGACATTTTGCAGCCATTCACCAACTCATTTGTAGTGGTATACTTGGATGACATCTTGATCTTTAGCCAGAGTTGGGAAGAACACCTCCACCACATCCGACAGGTTCTCCAAACACTGCAGAAACACAAGTTATGTGCCAATTTGGAGAAATTCACTTTTGGCATGACCCAAGTTTAGTATTTGGGATACATTATTGATGAACAGGGGGTGCATGTGGATCTAGCCAAGATCCAAGTCAATAAATATTGGCCATCTCTAACCACTTTGACAGAGCTCCGCAACTTTTTAGGTCTTACCAACTTCTACTGTAGGTTTGTGTTGGGATTTTCTCATATCACTTGGCCCTTGAGTCAAGTCACCAAGGGAGGAGCAAAAGAAAAATTCTTTTGGTATGAATCTCAACAAAAAGCATTCACAGAGTTGAAATATCGCCTCTTCTCGGCACCAGTGCTCGCATTACCAGACTTGCAATAACCATTTGAGGTCGAGACATATGCCTTTGGCTATGCTATTGGGGCAGTCCTTACTCAACATGAGCATCTAGTGGCATATCACAGTGAGACACTTTCATACACAGTCCAAAAGTATCCCACTTATGACAAAGAGATGTATTCCATTGTACAGTCTTTCCGACAATGGAAGCATTACATTTTGGGGAAGGAAATGATCATCCACATAGACCAACAACCCTTGTAGTTCATATAAAACCAAGGGAAGTTGCATAATGATCGCCATCAGAAGTGGTCCACATACCTACAACAATTCCATTTGAATATCAAGTATAAGAAGGGAAACACTAATAGTGTTGCAGATTGCCTCAGTTGACCACCGATCATGGCATTAACCACCGTGCTCAACTCTTGTGGGCACGAGATTTCTGATTGGCCACTTCTCTACAAAAACAACCCAAAATTCAGCTGCACATACCAAACACTCTTGGAGGGTCAACATGTTCCAGATTTTCACTTCCAGGATGCCCTGTTATGCCACCTGGGTCACCTTTGTGTTCCTTCAATCGAGTGTGCCAAGATGATTTGGGAAGCACACTATAGTCAGGTTGTTGGGCATTTCAGGGTCGAGAAAATGGTGGCAGTACTGTAGAAATATTTCTATTGGCTGAATATTCGACAGGATGTCGGGAAGTACATCAGATCATGCATTGCCTGCATCATTACAAAACCAACCATCAAGAAGCAAGGCCTCTATACCCTGCTGCCTACCCCTAGTCGACCTTGGGAATCCATCTCCATGGATTACATGTTAGGCCTTTCTTCCACTAAGCATAGAAACGACTGTGTTTTTGTGGTCGTAGATATGTTCTCGAAGATAGCCATTATGGTGCCCTGCAAGAAGAATATCACAACAGAAGCCATTGCTCAACTCTTCTTTGAATGAGTGTGGCTTTGGGATCCCATATTTTATCATCTCAGATTGGGACAGAAGGTCCTCAGTACATTTTGGTCCAGTCTCTGGTCGATGTTGGACACCAAACTCACTAAGTCCACAACCTTCCATCCTCAAACTGATGGCCAGACATAGGTTGTCAATAGGATGACCATACACATTCTACGCATGTACAACTCAAAGCATCCACACACATGGGATGAGACCCTCCCCTATGTTCAACATAGCTACAACCAGTCTCTCCACAGCTCGACTGGCCACAATCCTTTTCAGCTGGGCTTGGGATTCCAACCACTATGTCCCATTGATGTGGCCATGCCATTTGTAGCTACCCACGCAAATTCGGCTCATGTCCAATTTGAAATAGATAAGGAAAACAGCTTCATTGAGCAAATCTAACATATTTTCCAGTAGGTCCATGACATTATGGAGAAATCAAATGCCAAGTACAAACAACGACATGATCAACATCGGGTGCCACACAAGTTTCAAGTGGGCGACAAAGTCTTATTGCATTTGTAAAAGGAACACCTTACCGAAGCCTATCGGAAACTCAGACCACTCTGATATGGTCCTTAGACCATTACCAAGGCTATGGGAGACAATTCATTTGAACTCAACATTTCCCCATTCCTTGGCTTGCACCCAGTGTTCAATGTGGACTGCCTTCGGCCATACTTTCCACCATTACTAGACACATCCGACATTGCAGAACATCTCACACCCACATAGTTAAATCCAGATTGCATGGAACAAGATACAACTGATCGGATCATGGACACATATATCAAGCACACTCACCGGTAGAATATCCAACTATATCGAGTTGTCAAATTAGTCCAATTCCTTCAAGAGGGCAAGTGGCTTACTAGGGACTAAGTTCAACAAAAGTTTCCTCATCTCATGGAGGAACTCAACGCAATGGGGACCATTGCTTCCTAAGGGGGGAGGAAAGATCCAGATGGATATTGGTGGCCACCTGCCGAGTCCACTTGGACCCCCACCATTGTTTCTTTCAACTTTTCAATTTCCTTAATTTAGCATAGTTTACTATTTTTAGCAGTTTTTTGGGTCCTGAACTTCTAGAGCCATTTTGAGGCCCTAAATGACATCTTTTGGTAAAATGGAGAGCAACATGGGTCCATGGTGTTAACACCCAGGTTGTTCCCTATGACTCCCAAGGGAATACGGCCGGGGTAACCACTAACCAACCTTTGGATTATAGATCCTAGCCTATCTATAATCAGAGAGGGCTCTCTCTTTAAGTTTCAGCTATGCTTTTGTGAGTATCTTAGGCTAGTTTAAAGTTTCAGTTTCCTGTTTGAGACTTTGGTTGATGAAATTTTGTTGTAAGAAGGGCATGAAGAGTTCAGAAGATGCTAATCCATTCGGCATATGGAGTCAGAAAAATGAGATATTTATGGTGCCTGTGATGGAGAGAGTTTTGCTGCAAGGCTAGATGGCTATTGCTAATATAATTTCCGATTTAGTGAGTGAAACAATGGGATGTGAAGTTACTGACAGTGTGATATCAATTTGAACGATAATCTCTACTTAGTAGCATAAATAAATTACCAAATAGTGACTGTGAGGTATTTCAGAGCTTATTGGAGCAATTAAGAATTCCAATTGAAACAACTGAAAGTTATGAAAAACATTTATAGTGAAGATAGATTGAGATCACGGTGTCTCCATGGACAAATCCTGAGCTATTCTTTTTCTTTATTTCCTAGATTTAGAGAAACATGTGAGAGTTATGCGTAAATAACAGAAAACATTAACAGAGATAGAGAAACACTTATTATATCAAGTCATAGCACTAGAATCCTGTAGCATTCAATGGTTCCAATCACAGCATGCACTAGTAATACTCAGTTCCTGTAAACTCCAAGCTTTATTTATAACATCCTTCTGCAAGTTACAACCGAGTTCTCATTCTTTCATCAGAGAACAACAAAACCAACAACCCCCTTCAAAATTTGTGCGAGGGGGAATATATACAAATAGGTTTTACAAAATATCTAACTGTTGAGTCACTTGATACATTAACTATGCTAACCAACTTTACAAAATATCAGATAAGAAAGTTATTGCTAGTCTGAGTGTAAGATAAATGGTCTTTAATGCTGTCGGGCCTTCTTCTTGACCTTTGGAAGAGAGTGAGTCGGTTGAGCGTTTCTGCTTTAATGCTGAATGATGTGTCTTGATGCTCTATCATGCTAAAGCTTTTCTCGGCCCTGCTACCTGTAGCTGTCATTGCTGCTTTTGGTGGCTGAATCTTCATGCTGAGGTGGCTCATTCCACCTTTCTCTCATAGTATGTGTATCACACTTTCTGAATATGATGACTTATATATTTTGATGACAAAATTTAGATGAAGCCTCTTGTTTATAATAATAATTGTATCATGGAGGCCCACCAATCCTGCGTAGGCAATTGATGCCTCAAAATTGCATCCATGGTCTCATCTACCTCTGTGTATTTGTAGAAATTCGGAGGCGTTTCAAACAGATGGCTAATCTCATTCATAATAAAAAACAAATTCTCTATTCTGTCATAGAGAATTTGCCCAGATGCTGGCCCTGTTTCCTGTGAGCTGCTTGATCCTTGGCTGATCTGATTAGTGGCAAATGTGTTCACCTTCTTTGCATAAACTTCATGTGATAGAAGTTTTCCTGCACTGTTGAGTAAGCTGGGGAGACCTCTGCCCTGTAATGCAGCAAATTTGTCCCTGAACCTGTTTACCTCTGTTTGCATATCTTGGCTCCTTCTGTCCAATGTCTGTACCAGGCTTTTCAGTGTGAGGACCCTCTTAACTAGCTCGATAGTCTCCGTCCTGCTGGAGATCCCAATTGCTGCCAGCTGAGGGCCTGTTCGGTTATTGAGCACATTGATCAATTTGTTGGCTACCTCAGGCATACTGCCTAGAGATGCCCTTGCTCTATGCACTTCCCTTTGTGCTTTGCCTATGAGCTCCATTTGCTCATGAATGGTTTCAATGTATTTCCATTGGTCCGTTATTGATTGGCCAATGTTGGTCCACAAAACTCTTCTGATCTCAGCCACCACTTTGTCAAGGGTGAGCTCCTTCTCCAGCTCTTTTATCCTTTCCTTGAGAGTTTTTATTTCTCTCCCTTTCTCAGCCACATTCTGCTTTGATTTATCATATTTCTCATTTAGCTTGGTCAACTCATCCTTGGCTCCATTCAGTTCTGTCATCTGGGCTTCTAGGGCCTGGACCTCATTCAACAATTTCTACATGTCCAGGCTCGGAGCCTGCTCTGTAGCCGCTGCTACTGTTGATGTTGATAGTGCTACTGCTGATGTTGATGGTGCTCCTACTGATGCTTCTGTGTGACGAGGAGTGATCTTTGGAGGCTCCTCAAGGTTAATAACCTCTGGAGGGGGCTGAGAAGTCTGGCCTCCCTCTTTCTGCTTTAGGGTTGCCTATAGTGCAGCCTCTGTGTCTTCCAGCCTCCCTTCTGTCTGCACTAGTTGCTTGTGCAGTGCTACCAGCAATGTAGCTATCTCTTTTTCTTGCTTCTGCTGGGCAACCTCATCTGTTTAGGGGTGAATGGTTGCTGGGAGCTTCACTTTCTTTCTTAGGGCTGCCAGGTCTACATCCCTTATCTTCAGCAGTGATTGTATGGCTTTGGGATCCTTGGGGTCATGCCCTAGCTCTATAATTATATCTTCCAAGGACTTGATCCTGTTGTCTTTGGCTAGGCAGGATGCTTTCTCCAACTCCAGTTGGGCAGCTGTATTGTTTAGGCTGTTTTCCAGCCTTTTTGCCAACATTTCCTTGTCTGCCAATGTTGCATAGACCATTTCATCCATTTGTTTATGAAGTTATATTTGGTCCATGGGGTGAATGTCTTTTGCCAGAACCTCCAGGTTGGTTATTATGTAGTCTACAACTGACTGTGGCTGCACCGTGGTGGGCATGAAATGACTCATGGTCATTTTTCCTTCTGAAATGTCATAGGCTGCCATGAGCCTCTGCTGATTTGTGGGGGCCATCTTTAGCAACTGATTATAGATTTGGAGCTTGAGTGGCTCATTTCTTCTCTTGATATCAGTAAACTGTTGCTTGATGCTTGCCTCGGGTCTCCTTTGATGGCTTGAGGAACTGACCTCTCCTCCAATATTTCTCTCTTGTTCCTGCTGAAATGAACTAGTAGATACCTCCATGATTGGTGGGCCCATTATCACCGATTTCCCCATAGGAATTTCTTCTTCAGAGAGGGGATTTAATCTCTGCCTTTTCTCCCCTTGATTTGTGGACGTTGTAAGGGGAGTCTCCTGCTCTCTGTCCCTCTTCTTTCCTTTTTCCACCTTTTGTGGACTTTGGAGCACTGAAGTCTCCACTGTCTTCTCTTGCCCAGAAGGCGTGTTTTCTTGAGCCTGTTGCTCAGTGGGTGCTGGGGCTTCAACCATCTGTTCTTGCTACATAGGCTGCCCCTCTTCTTGAGGTTCTTTTTGTTGTTTTTCTTGTTGTTCTTGTTGCTATTCAACCTCCTTCTCTACTTGCTGCTCTGTTTGTTGTTGTGTTCTAGGAGATGATTGTTCCTGCTCCATCTGCTTGCCCTTATCTTTATTCATTTCCTGTTGGGCAATTTCGGCTACTTGCTGCTGGGCTGTGGATGATGAGGCAGCTCCTCCAATTTGCCTTTGATATGAGGAAGAAACCTGCCCACAAGATTCCAAGTCAACCTCTTTCTCAAGTTTTCTTGTTTCTCTTATTAGCATTTCTTCTTGACCAATTGGCTCTTCTATGGTGCCTTCTTTCCAGCTTAGGGCATTGGCATACTTCTCAACATGAGGCAGTTTCACATGAACATAGCCCCCCAATTTATACTTTATTCTCCTAAGGGAAATGAAGTGATTAGGGTCATAAGGCACCCACTTGAAACTGGTTTGAAGTCTGAGGGTCTCTAGGATACTATCAGCTTCCTTCCATCCTTCCTCTTTCTTATTGTACAAAAAGGGGCCCAGCTGATTTCTTACCTTTAGTTGCACCTTCTTGTTTTTACTTTGGAAATGGATAAAGTCTGCATTTCCAAACTTCCTGAAGTACTCTAGGGAAAAGAGTCTCATAGGCACATATCTTGGCAGCCTATAGGGATTCAGCTCACAGCCATATACTCTAATTACTGTATGGTGTTGGTAGAAGTACCAATCGCCAATGTTGTATGCCTTTGAGAGTTGAAGGATTCTCTGCATTTCATCTGTCAATTTTGGGGGAGGGGCACCCAACAACAAGGTCATAGCTGGATGAATGAACAAATCAATAAATTCACAGTAGGTGTAGGGTGAATAAGGCAGAAGATGGCAAACTGAAGTCCAAAACACAACCGACGTTGGGAGTCCCTGGGCATCTAGCTTCTTTAGAGGGACAGGGAAGGAATCAGGCTGATAGAATAAGAATAAATGATATATGTACCTGGTGTATTTAAACACATTTTCCCTCTCCAGATTCATTAATTGCTCATGAATCTTATTGGCAATAAAAGTAGCAAAGTCATAATGTACAGCAGGAGGCATCCCTGGGGAGAAAATGGACATCATTGCTATGATGGTTTCATCCACATCCTCATATGTCCCATAACCCAGGATGTAACTGATCAAATCTACCATCATTTTCCCCAGCTCATTAAGATATGGATATGCTATGGGAAGGGGA
>APFE030932453.1:12865-39321 GCA_000404065.3 Pinus taeda | reverse complement strand
TTTGAGCATTGAGACATTATATGCCTTGGTTTCCATGATTGAGTAGCTACTTGTTTACTGTAGAAGTGTATGAATCCATGAGCCCAATGGGAGAAGCCTTATTTTTGTTGTTCCAACCAACATGAATTTCATATACTGTTTAAAGAGTTAGCCATCTTTCTTTCCCTTTAATGCATATCAAAAATCTGTGAGAGAGCCCTCTTTGACTAAGGAGGCTAAACCTTAGTCTAAAGCCTGGTCTGAAACAGTTTCATGAGATATTATTAAGTAGCAGCCCTTAGTACTGATTTTATGATAACACCACCTATGGCTTTAGAAGGGGAGATTCCAACCTCTCCTTGAGGTCCTCCGAAAGTCTCCACTACACACACTCCTAATGTTGATGATGAGTCTGAATATGACTTTCCTCTGGAAGGCTTTCCTTATGTAGGCCTATGCTTCCACTTGGTTATACAACCTTGGCTCAATTAGTTTCAGGAACTTCCAGTGCTTCCTCTTTGTACCAAAATCCCATTTGGTCGCCAAATTCTATGCCTGCCTCTGGTCCGTTTACTCCTAACGTGACCTCTCAAACACCTGTACAAACTGTTGTTACTTCAGTTCTGATTCAACCAATGATTCTATCACAACCATTACTGTTGTTTCAACCATCCATTTTAGTATAAGCGATTGTTTCTGTTCATGCATCTGTAAGTTCCACAATCCCTCCAGCAAGTGGAAAAAATGTACCACCACATTATTTTCAGCCTGGTGGGAGGGGAAAAACAAACATTCCTCTTGTGTAGGTGGAACCCATGTGAGTGGATCACAACCTCACATGGTTGGATTTAATCAACCTAATCCTAGTGGTATTTCTTATCTCGTTAGTTCATCTGGGGTAGGTAATATCCAGTATCAAAAGCCTTACACAACCCACATACCACTCCAGCAGGGTTATTTCCCATATGGTTCATAAGCACTGCAAAATCCACCCTATATTCCACAAGCCGGTCCTCATGTGCAACCTGGTCAAACTATTATTCCTGGTGCATATGGTCAAATCCCATTTGGAACTTACCAATACCTGTAGGGAATCCCTTAAGGAATTGTCCAACAACCTTTACTGCAACAAGGGAAACCTTTACAATAGAAAGGGCAATGTTTGCAGCAACAGGGGAAACCTTTGTAGAAGTTTCAATAGCCTTTGCAACAACAAACATAGCTTTTTCATCAGCACAATCAACCCTTGAATCCGCAAGGTCAACCATTGCAGCAGCAAGGTCAACCTTTGTAGCAACAAGCTCAACCTATATATCAACAAGGTTAAACCTTGTAGGCACAAGGTCAACCCCTGCAGCAGCAGGGCCAAAAACTTTATTACTAGGGTCAACAGGTGCAACAACCTCACAATTTGTATGCCGCACATAATTTTTATCCTCCTTATGGTTACCAACGGCCTATGGCAAGTCAATATCAAGCCTACCCTGGTCAGAATCCAACTTATGGGCAAGGTACCCCTCAGTGGGGGCAAAATAAAACCCCTTATGGTCAAAATCTTCCACTTTGGGGTCAAAGTCCTTACCAACAAGGTTGGAACCCACAAATTGGGCCTTATGTAAGGTCTTATATGCCTTTTAATCCACAATTGCCATTTTCAGCAACGATGGAATTTCCTGATGTCTCGAGGCTTACTAATGATCAAATTCTTCATTCGCCGTATTGGCCTTCGGTTCCCAATAAAATTCTAAGCGATTGCCCCAAATTCGAAGGAAAAACTAAAGAGGACCCTCAACCACATGCAATGACATATCACTTATGGTGTTCTTCCAATTCTTATCTTGATGATTTTGTTTGTCTCCGCCTCTTTCAGCGAACCTTGATAGGTGATGCTGCAAAGTGGTACGTCGAATTACCTTAGAGTACCTATGCAAACTTCAGATCTTTGGTTATGGCTTTCCTCAAACATTTCTAGCTACCAATTCATTATGAAACTGGTACTCATTTGCTCACATATCTGAAGCAAGGTACCGTGACCTATATGTCTGATCATATCCATGAATGGAGATGATGGTGTAGCCTCATCAAATTTGAAATTCCTGATGAGTCATTGACCGAATGGTTTACCAAATCATTCATAAACAAAATTTCTAAAGATATAACAATGGGTGGTTGTGTTACCGAGGACCAGGCTATTGCCTATGCTCAGTATTTGGATTTGGTTTATTCCTAATCGGGCACGCTATATGAAATGTTGCATGATGCTCCAAGAACATCTTCGGATCTAGAATCTTCGAAGTCTTTTGATGTACCGCCTGTTGATGGTATAATTGGATCAATATCCAAAACTTCCACGAAAGCTTCTTCGAAGAAAAAATCTATTTCGAATACTGGTTCTAGTTCCCCTTCGAAAAACCCATTAAATCCTGGTAAAACCTCCAAGATCAATGACGTTTAGTCTACCACAATAGATAAAGCCTCGAAAAGTAAGAAAAAGGGTAAAGGCAAAGTAAAATCTTATATCCCGAAACAGGATCCTCCGAAGTCTTCTACTGACAATGCCTCCAAACAAAAGCTGAAATATCCTTGCCTTATTTATGAGGAAGACCATAATACCAAGGATTGTCCCTGATGTGTCGAAGTTAGACATTTACTGAAAGGGACCCTGGCTATATTAAAAGAGCCATTCCCATCTAAGCAAAATTAGTTTGTAAACCAACCACAATCCCCTGCCTCATCTGGTTCTCAAGTTTACATGATGATGGGTTTGTTACCTATCCCTATCGCCACTCGATCAAAATATTATCAAACTCCTCCAAAACAGACGATGGGAAAGGAAGTCACTGATATACCTTCTACTTCCACTTCACCTAGTTCTGGTCCTCTCCATATTAAGAGACCTAATATGAATCTGTTATCTGATCACCTCCCAAAGGTGTGCTTCAGAAGTCATCCTATAATCTGAATGCTAGAGCTGCTCAACATTACAATATTGTTGAAGATTTAGCTCAAGCGCCTTCGACGATGTCTACTTTGGAAGTTCTTCAAACCTATCCAATGCAATAGAAATAATTATTGTCTATTATTAGAGGAATTGATCCTGTTGATTCAAGCTTAATTACTTTCGATCTTGAAAACCATGTTCCTTGTCTTCCTCATCAGATTTCCTTTTTGATTCAAGTCATTATAAAAGGAAACATGATCCATTAGACTATCATTGAAGAAGGTGCTTCCACCTACATCATGTTTGTTTTATGCTGGAAAGCCATTGGCTCTCCACCTCTCAACCAGTCCCCGAACACCTTGGAGGCCTTTGATGGCAGAGGTTCTCATCCTTATGGTATTCTCCCCAGTTTTCCCATCAATATGGAAGTGAATATTGTCGAGTTAGAAGTAGAATTTCTAGACGCAAATCTAAACTATAACCTTCTACTTAGGCGAAGTTGGACCCATGCCATGTTTTGTGTGGTTCCCTCTTTGCTTCAGGTGCTCCATTTTCCCCATGAAGGAAAAATTGTCACCATCGATCAATTATCCTTTTTCTCTTCCAGTGCCTCAAATGGCAATGTTCCATATGTGGGAAATACCGATATTCCATATGAGAGCATCAAGGCAGGTCTTTTCAAAGATGATGCTTTAATGGGAACTTTTTCTCTCCCACCTCCTCATGGCACCTCAATCAACATGATCTCTATTTCTACAGACCCATGGATCATTCATTCTCTAGATCAGATTAATTCGTTTGGTGACAATATGCTGCTAAGTCCATTGGAACAAGCTTATCATGAAATTGTCTCAGCTTCTACGGCTGATTTAGAAAGTCATGTTGTTCTCAGTATGTATCTAGATACCTATTTTCAATCTCCTTGGCTTGGTTCTTGGGATTCCCTGAATCCTTTGAACAAGATATTCCCCACCAACGAGAGTATTGTTGAGGTTATGTCTCTTGATGAAACTCCTTGGAACAATATTCATCATCATTCCTCGTTTCTTCCAAGCCAAGCTTAAGTGAGATTCCTTCGTGCCTTGAAGCTTTTGTTTCTCATAAACCAATGCATCCACTTAAAATACTTGTTCTGGTGTATGAAATTTTGTCAGAAGGTAATATGGGAAATATTACTGCAACTATGTCAATCGACATTTCCATTAAACTTGGAATTGTTGAGAACATTTACATTGGGGTTTCTTGTTCTCCTGATGAAATCGAGGTTTACATTGACCTTTTCAAAGAATTTCGACATGTCTTCGCTTAGTCATATGAGGATATGCCTGGTATTGATCCAACTATTGTGGTGCATGAAATACCCATGTATCTCGGCGCAAAGCCCGTTTGCCAACGACTTCGTCCTCTGCATCCCAGTAAGGCTACTGTTATTAAGGCAAAAGTTGAAAAACTTCTAAAACCTAGTTTTATTTATCCTATCCCACTGAAAGATTGAGTCTCTAATATTGTTCCTGTTGCCAAAAAGAAAGGCACAATTCGAGTTTGTGTTGATTACCACAACATCAATCGCATGTGTCATAAAGATAACTATCCTACTCCCTTTACTGATCAAATCGTTGGTGAGTGCGCTGGAAGTGAGATCTACTCTTTTATGGATGGTTTTTTTGGTTACAACCAGATTAACATATTACCCACTGATCAACACAAGACGACTTTCATCTGTCAATGGGTGACTTTTTCTTATAAAAATCTCTCTTTTGGTCTTAAAAACATTGGTGCTACCTTCCAGAGAGAAATGTCATATGCCTTTCATGATATTAAACACATTGTTCAAACTTATCTATACGACCTACCAGCTCATTCTGTTAGAAGTTGTGACCATCCAGAGCACCTTCGAGCAATCTTTTTGCATTGTCGGCACTATAATATATGTCTTAATCCACATAAATGTGTCTTTTGCATAGAATCTGGCCAGATCTTAGGTTTTGTTGTGTCCAAAGAAGGTATCTGAATTGATACTCTCGAATTTGAGGCGATTGTAAACCTACCCCACCCTTGATCAATTCGCCAATTGCAGAGTTTGCAAGGAAAGGCTAATTTTCTTCGTCGCTTTGTCCCGAATTATGTTGAGCTTGCCAAGAGATTTACTCACTTGCTCAAAAATGGGATCCCATTCGTGTGGTATGAAATTGCCCAAAAATCTTTCGATGCTCTAAAGCAGACGCTCATCAGTGCTCCTTTATTGCATCCCCCTGACAATCATCATGATTATTTCTTGTACTTGGTCGCAGCTGACAGTACCATTGCTATGGTGTTGGTCCATGATGATGACGATGGAAATGAACATGTGGTTTATTAGTTGAGTCAAAATATCATTGACACTGAAACTCAATACGCTCATGTCGAGAAACTTGCCTTGGCAGTAGTCCATGTTGTTCGACAATTTTGCCACTATATTCTTCTACAGAACACCACAATGATTTCTAATTGCAACCCCATGACTTATATTTTGACTCGTCAATTTCTTGGGGGTAAATACTCTAAATGGATTGCTATCCTGCATGAGTTTCATTTGGATTTTACTTCCGCCAAATCAAAGAAATCACTCATTTTTTTTCCGAATTAATTTGCGCCCTTCCTTCTGCAAACACTTCCACTGATTTTACTAAGAAGATTCCTGATGAAACTTTGTTTCTTATCAACACTCTCGACTTGTGGTAAAAGATATCATTGTTTATCTTTAGACCCAAACCTTCCAATCTGAGTTTTCTCGGTCTAACCGACGTCACATTTGGCATCAGTCTCAACATTATCGGGTCATTGGTGATACATTATACTGAGTTAATGTTGATTTTGTTCTTTGCATATCTCTAACACTTGAAGAGGTTGAACGAGTCTTGAATAACTGCCACTCTAGGTTATGTGGTGGTCACATGTCAGGCTATGCCACTACTCAAAACATCCTTCAAATTGGTTATTTATTGCCTTCCATCTTTAAAGATGGTATTCTGGTCATTCAAAAGTGCCATGAATGTCATATTTATTACCACAAAAAGCGAGCCTCGCCATCACCCTTACACCCAGTCATTACCGTTGGCCCATTTTCTAAATGGGGCATAGATTTCATGACATATGACCCTCTCTCGGCCGAGGGGCATGGCTATATCAATCTTATCATCGACTACTTCACTAAATGGGCTGAGGCGATGCCTACATATAATACTAACGGTATCACTGCTGCTCAGTTCCTCTTTAACCATGTCATATCCCGTTTTGGAGTCACACAATCTATTGTCATTGATGATGGATCACATTTTCATCAGTACATGATGGCAAAGCTCATTTCTCAGTTGGGTCTTCGCCATGATAGCTCAACTCCTTACTATCCGCAGTCCAATGGCCAAGTTGAAGCAATTAACAAAGTTTTGATTACTATGCTTCAATGAACCATTGGGAAGCATTAAAAGGATTGGCATCTCATGCTATTCTCGGCTCTTTGGGCTTACTGGACTACAGCTAAGACAACCACTAGTTTCACTCCATTCTAGTTGGTTTATGGTTTAGAGGCGACACTCCCAATCGAGTGTGAAATTCCTTTGTTAAAATTAGCTATCAAACTACTCCCCGATACCTTGCCTAAATAGGATCGGTTACTTTATCTCGAGAGGCTTCATGAAACCTGTCATATTGTTGTGATGGTGATCGAGGCACAGAAAAACGAGTTAAAGCCCATTTTTATCAAACTGTTTCTCCACGCATTTTTGTTGAAGGTGACTTGGTCTTGCTCTATGTCCAAGCCAACAATAAGTTGGGAGCTAGGAAGTTTGAACCTATGTGGCATGGGCCATATATTGTAAAACGTGTCTTGGAAAAAGGTGCCTATGAGCTAGTTGACTATGAAGGTAATGCATTGTCACAGCCTTGCAACAGGTTGTATTTAAAAAATTATTATGCGTGTGTTCCATGTAATTACTTTTGTACATTAGTATGTGAATTCATTAGTGTGTGGTTTTGCTTTTTTGGTGTGATGGTTTGATTGAAGACATGTTTTTTTTGCTTACCTTGTGTTCCACTCAGTTTGCAGATGTCGTCAAACCATTTTGTTGGTTTTGTTGATGGTGCTTGTTGTAGCACACATAATTTATCTTTCGCAGCTTGGGCTCTCTATGCCCCTGATGGTGATTTGATCGATTTACAAGGTATTTTCCTAGGATAGACAACTAATAATATCGTCAAGTACATTGCAGTTATTGAACTATTATCAGAAGCAGTTTCTCTTGGCATTAGAAATTTATTTGTTAAGTTGGATTCACGACTCGTTGTGTTACAGTTAAATAATCAATATTTAGTGAGAAATCCACAAATTTTGCGTATGTATCTATGTGTTTGATTACTAGAAAGAAATTTTGATTATATCACATATCAAGACATTCCATGGAATTTGAATATATTAACAAATACATTACCAAATTATGTTCTTAATAGACATTTGCGTAACTTATAAAACTGATCATAACATCATGATACATGAACACATAAGTAGAAAATAAAAACATGCATATATATATATAGATATAGCGTTTATCAAAGTTTGTTCATTAAAATCTCAAAAAATATAAGTGTTCCGAGACACATGGATTTCAAAGCCTACAACAATGCAAAAAAAACGACTAGAAAAGGCTATTCTCCCACATGATGCTCTCGATAGCCTGAGACCACCCTAATCACTCAGAATAATAACTGATGTAGTCTCGTAGACACTCCTACTATATGCCTCTAGTATCGCAGTGGCACATCATCTATAGTCACGTATTCTAGAATCCCCCGAGTGATCACTTCCAGATGTCGTTCCATCTCTACCATGGGATCTGCTCCTTCTTCATATGGAGAATATTCTATCTAACATGCTACTCATTGTGCTATTGGCGACATACCAAGAGGGCTTTCTGGTCCTACATCTGCACATTTATCACAAGTGAACTCTCAAATTCACTTTAATAAAAAAACTCATAAAACTTTGAAAAATTCCAAAAACAAGTTTTACTTGCATTAGTCCATTGTTCACCTGGTGGAAGAGGCAAATCTAGATCCCAGTTAAAATTTGTGGCTGTATACGTGTAGTCATCCACAACGATCAATTGGTGACACAACCAACTAGAAAACTATGGAGGGAAATACATTTGCTGGCCCCCTCCTCCTCGAGGCATGAGCTCACTCCATCTGACTAACCTCAAATCTTGTGGAGCAGGATCCGACACCTCTGTCCAGTGATACAAAAATAGGGGCACACGCTCCTAAAAGAAAGTGACGAAGGTTGAACCAAAGTTGAACTACTTCAGGTTTCCCCGCTTACCTTTGGTCAGTTGCCTCTTCATGTTGGCCAATAACCCATCACACCAGTTGAACATCGTTGGGGTAAGGCAGTCTACTGCATATTGGAATTGAGATTTTGAAATCTCGCGTAAAGCCCGTGACCCAAATATAAAATCCATGGTGTGTAGGATTGTCCTCAAGGGAAGATTGTCGACAGTCAATATCTTCACCTTCCTGCTCAATGTTGTCTCTGTACCTAAGTGATGCCTCTTGATTAGGGCATTGGTGCTCTCACCTCCAGGACGAGATCTAAATAGTTGAACCCTTTCTCCTCTTCTATACAATTCAGTAATGAAGTAGATGTACGCTACTTCCAGCTCCATTTCTTTGTTTCCAATGAAGAAGATCTCCCAATCAACATCCCATAAACTGATTAGGTAGTGTAGTAGCTCGTTTTGGGCTCCGAGTCATATGGTTCGAAAGAATTTCAGTAGCCCACAGTTCCTCAAAGAATTCACGCATTTCGGATCTTGGGAAGCTTGGTGATCTTCTTCCTCATGGCCTCTTTCCTTCCATTCGATAACCATGTTGTTGAAATCTCCTACAAAACAACCATTAACAATTATTAGATACTTTTCCATGGGTAAAAACTCACAAATTTCGCTCAAAAGAAGAATTTTTTCTTCAAATTTTCCTCCCTACGGCCATCACGTATATTTTTATGAATCTGACAATGGTAGCGTGAGAGCCTTTTGGGCTCAGGGGTGACCATCATGAGTTCGATGAGAAAACCCATGATGGTTACCCCAGATATAAAAAATTGAAATCCTCTCTTCTGGCAATCAAAAACCTAAAGAAAAAGCATAAAGGAAAGATAAAATGAAAGAGAAAAGACAGAGCTATTACCTGATGTTGATAGTTCGTGAAATGATGCCCTGGATCTCCCACACTACTTGCTTGAAAAATCAAAGAAAATGTGGTAAAATGCACTCTCTAATTTACTCCAAGTGCAATGGTAAAAATGATTTTAATTTTGGTCTATTTATAAGTTTTAAACATATTTTTGCTAATATTTTATTATTTTTCTTGATATCAGTGATGTGTGGTTGTCTTTGTGCAGTTACAGGTCTTTTTTGGTGGAGACAGTGATCATTTTTTACTGATTCAACAAGTTTTTGTTTTATCTCTTTTTAAAATTCGTTAAAAATAAAAGAAAAAAGGAACCCCCCTGGATTCATATTTAAGCTCTTTTCTGACTCTCAAAATATAAAAATATTGCCGAGTAATTGTCTTTTCGAATTCGTTAAATTAAATGAACTGACATCATCTCAGTATACGTTTACACCTTTTTCGGGTTGGGGTTGACTATTTACAAAAAATGGTACACCTTGGTCGACATGGTCAAGAGATTCTCCCGAATATTGTTTTCTACCTTTTCAGATTCGAGAGACAAATTATGAAAAGGTACATGATGGAGTTTTCTTTTTTGTTTCTTTTTCAAACTCTCTAAATGTGAAAAATACACTGAGTTATTCTTCCAACGAACTCGTTGAAAAAATTAAACGGCTAAATACTTTTCACCATGACGAGATCGAGTTTCTCCTTCCTAGGACTCGTAAAACTTACTAGGATGGATTCATTCGAAGAATGAACTTATATGACAAGCATATGTTATCCCCTTCAAGCTTGTGATTAAAAATAATTGGGGTACTCACTAGAAATAGTGGGGAAAAAGAAAGTGAAACATCCCTTGTATAGGCAACATGTCGCTCTTGAACATGACACTTATCTGTTTCTCGTGTTGGGTTTGGGATATCCTCGCTCAGTCACTTGTCTAAATTATGGGTTTGGATGATCTATTTTGCCTCTCATCTGACTATTCCACTTCGTCATCATGACCCTTAGTCCTATGTTGAGTCAAATGCTGCCACACTTCGGAGTTGTGTCGCTGATATGTTCAAGAGAAGTTCTATTTACAGTTTGTTACCTATACATTGTCTGACATTTTTCTATAGTCTTGATCATACTCATTCATTTCACTTTATTCCTTGTTTCGTGTCGATGACGGTGGAATCATTATGGCCCTCCTTCGACGGGTCACTTCCTGTCAACTTCAACTCATTATCTGAGAAGGTGACTTAAAGACTTCCTTTAAGTACCTTAGAGCTTGCATGCCTTAATGGAAAGTTCTTCACATCCAATGACATGTTTTCATCGTTGGCCTTCAATTAGATGATTCCATCAGTGTTCAACTTCAACTTCCTTTTCACATTCACGAATTGTACTATCATACCTTGAGGACCATTTTCATTATTAGTGGTTCATCTTGTACCTGTTAATTGTCCACAGCATTGGCTAGTAATCAGGTGGTTTTCTAGCATGTTTGACTTCGACACATTCATTCATATGTTATAATTCGTACGTTGATTGGGTTGGGATGGAGCGAAAGACCCTGAGTTTAGTCTTATATGACTCAGGTTGTGTGGAGCTATGTCTTGTTCATGATTGTACACATGTTTCTTTTATATGGATGGTTGTGACCATACCGTGGGACTCTATATTATGATGATCCTTCTATATTGGGTGGCTGCGTCCATACCTTGGATCTTAGATTTACATATGATCCTTTTCATTCGAATGGTTGCACCCATGCCATGGATCTTTTCACATAGTCCTCTTTTATCCAGATGGTTGTGTCCATACCATGGATTCATGTTTTGATATTAGATATGTATATGTATATGCATCCTTGATTTGCAGGTCTCCTAATAGTGTTTGTTCTCATCCTTACAAAAGCTCGTAAAGCATCTCAACCATCACCCTTTGTTCTACCTTCATTCTTTAGGGGAAATTTGTTACACAGTATTTTGTCATGCCTCCTACACTTCCCTGTGTCATACCCCGAAGTACCTGAAATTTGGCAATCATGCAGTACACCCATCCTGATATGCAGCTTAGATCCTCCCTAAAACACTAACGAAAAATTCCTTGAGCTCTCCCTAGAGAAAAGGGGCTCTAAAACCCTTATTTTAGCATCATTGCGACCCTGACACTAGATACCCATGATGATCGCTAGTTGCAATATACTAGCCTCGCAATGTCAACACACTTTTGGCTTGAATACCCGCGATGATCCCTAGAAGGCAATTTTTCCCAAAGAGGACAAGAAACTTTGTGATCTAGAGGCTTCCAGAATGATGAGATGGAGGTTGTTTGACGTGGATGAGGTCAAGTTCTCTCAACTTGGCCCTTTGGTATTATCCCTATGAGCTACCTCCTTGCGATGAGAGCCTTATCCTATCTTTGGAGAGATCCTAACTCCCTTTCACTGCCTATATATTCATCTTTTCCCATTCCCGAATGGTTCATCTTTGAGTATTTGTACCCTTATGTTGAGATTGTGCCTAAATGTTACTCATTTGGCTTGGAGTAGGAGTGCTTGGAGAGCTTGAGCTTGGACTTGGACATTCACTCAAGGAGAGCTTATTGACATCAAGGCTTGGTTGTATGCTTCCTCCTTTATTCTATTAATATATACAACTGTTGGTTCACTTTCCATAAATGTGTGTGTTAATGCATCATTTACCTTAATGCTCCTTGATCTGTTAAGTGGATTACTTTCAATTATTCTATTTTTATTTGTATTCTTTGTTGTGTCTTTGATCTCTTGTGCATGCATTCAAACACTGTGAGTAGTAGGAATGAGCCCAAGGTGCAAGTGATTTGAGGTCTTCAACAAAGGAGGACGTTATAACATCATAACGAGGTAGGCAATCTTCCTCTTCTCTCATTTTGATTGTAATTTAGGAAAGTGTCTTGTAGATTATCAAGTAGGTTACTAGTCCCACTCATTGGGCTAGAGGGATCGTCTCTATCTGTAGAGAGGATTTGCCTAGACAACAATAGTGTAACCAGATAAATGTTGGCCACATGCCCCTGAGTGGCATTCATTAAGTACTTTCTCGACCTCCTCAAGGGTGAGGCACCTATGTAAGGTCTTATCAATACCACGATGGTAAAGGTGTTTTCGATAATAACATAACTTCGAGACTGGTATCAAATACGTCTTTGCTCGGAGCGAGAGATATTAGGTCGGAAATTTTGGGTCTAGAGATAGATTGAAAAATCTCCATACCAAGGGTCAGATGATGATATTAGAAACAATGACTCGCTAGTGATAGAATCTTCAAATGTAGATTCATAAACAGGGGAAGGAAGATCGCACATAAGCTCAGTGAAAACTAAGGATTGCTTCGACTTGGATTCATTGAATTCTCAGTCGACCTCTTGGAGAATAAAAATCCATTTAGATTACTTTTCCCCCAGCAATTGACATAATAGTATATATGTTATAGGGTTGCAATCAGAAATGACCATAATTTTCCTAAGCAAGATCTAATGGTGAAATCTTTGGATGGCTTGAACGACTGCCAAAGCTAACTTTTCTATATGAGTGTATATGATTTTAGTATCATTAAGGTTCTGACTCAGATAATAAATAGGATTCTCAATCCCTATATCATCTTCTTGGACCAATACCATTGCCATAGTAGAAATGGCAGCAGCGAGATAAAGGAAATAGTAGTGTTGAGAATCACAGGGGTATAGAAAATAAGCCCAAACCAGTACATCTTTCAAGGCATAAAATTTTTTCTAAGTAGTAGCGTCCCAATGGAAGGGAACCCCTTTTTTTAGTAACCGAATGAATCCTTTAGTCAGCGCAGTGTAATTAGGGATGAACCTCTGTAGGAAGTTAGGTTTCCCTTGCATTCTTTGTAACTGAACAAGAGAAGAAGGTGCATACAAGTCAACAATTTCTTGCACTTTCAAGGGATCAATACGAATTCCTTGTTTTGAAATGAAAAAACTGGTTAGTCATCCATAACCAACACAGAACACACATTTATGCGGGTTAAGTCGAATGTTATATTATCTGCAACATAGGAAACTAACCCTTAAATGCATTATGTGATCAATATGATGTTTGGAATCAGCAAAGATAATCTAAATAAGGTTGCACGATATGTTTAATATCATGAAAAGCGTAATCCATAGCATGTTGAAACATGGCCCCAACGTTATTCAAGCCGAATGGGAGATTTCAATAAGAAAAAATACCCCAGGGAAAAATAAATGCAGTCTTAGGTTGGTCCATTGGGAGAATGTTGATTTGATTATAGCCCGACAATCCATCCATGAACGAATAAATCTTGTAGCCAGCGCAATCATTAAAAATCTGGTCAATAAACAGGGTTAGATAGTTTTTCTTAGGACAAGTGTGATTCATGTCCTGGTAATTGTCATATACTTGGATCATGCCCTTTTTCTTCATGACAGGGACAATGCTTGATACCCAATCAGTTAAAGGAATGGGGTATATGAAACTAACTCGTAAAATCTTTTCAACTTCAACCTTAATCCCGACGTCCTTCTTGGGATGGACCGAACGGAGGCATTATCAGATGGTTTTTGCATCAGGATATGTTTTTATCTTATGCACTACTATGTTTGGGTTGATACTTGGAATGTCTTCAAAAGTACAGGCAAAGACATATCGAAACTCACGAAAACGGCCTCTATAAATCTCGATCTTAGAGGGAGAGCAAGACACTCCAATGTATATATTTTCAACAATTCCTGGTTTAATTGAGAGATCAAGAGGTATGGTCTCTTCGATATTCGAAAGGTTATTTTTAGAGTTGACCTCATGAATGGAGACGAAATTCGTAAAAGGCTCGACAAAATTAGGTAAATATACATCACTGATATTATCCTTAATGTGATTTGGGAAGGAGGAACAATGGTGATGATACTCCCATGACCCGTAATTTGGCATCATGATCTCCATGATTCTCTTGTCAATAGAGAATACTTGATAAAAAGGATCAGAATACGTGCCATAATCCAGTGATCTATCTACCCAATTAATCAAATAAAAGGTGCAAGTTACACAAGCTGAATAGATGGCTTCATAATCTACCTCAACGAGGCTAAGCAACATTTGGTCTCCAAAATTTGGATGTTAGTTTCATCATGTACAATCCAAGGATCAGCCAAGATAGTAGAGGATGATATCATGTTGATATAAGAAACTAAAGGTGAGATTTCAGGAAGGAGAGGAGGAGGGAATGAAAAGGTTCCCATAAGAAAAGAATCCTTCAACAATCCAACTCTGACATGCTGATAGGAGTGTATAGTTTCCCCTACAAGAGGGACACTTTTAGTAACATGATAATCAGAGGCAAAGAAGGTGAGTTGATCTATGCCTACAATATTGACTTTATGATCAAATGTGATCATATGGAAGTAAGTCATAATGACAAAAGCCATGGCGTAAGCCCACGTACATCCCAATAGAATATTATAATCGAGAGATCCATTAATAACTTGGAATTCTATGGAAACAATTTTTCCCCCAAGTTCTACTTGAAGGGAATTTAGAATCCCACAAGGTTTGTACATTCTTCCATCGAAGGCTTTCAATGTGGTGGTTGATTGACTCAGTTGAGGCGAACCAATTTCCTTCTAGCAAGACAAGGACATAATAAGGGTCGATCCTCCCTCATCCGTAAGAGAGCAATGAATGTTCTTACCATGGACGATGACTTGGATTATAAAAGATAACTGAGCTGGAAGTTGAGGGGTATAGTTTTCATGAGAGAAAACCACTATGTTAGAATCTAATGGATCCGCACATCTGATAGTTGATAACAAGGCCTTCTTTTGTGTGGGGTTGTTTTGCAATACTTCAAGAGTTGACATAGTTGTTGGAGACTAAACCAAGTATTCAACTACATTATAATTTTGTGTAGCCCTTGAACGAGGGTTGAAACCTTATGAATAACACCCTTTAGAGGCTTGATAGTCAATTATGCAAGAATCAGAGGTGGAGAAGGATCAAATGAAAATGATAATGAACTAGCTGGTTGATCAGTAGCCTACCCATTCGATGGATTCACATTACCATAGTCCTTTTTCTTTCGAGTGGCCACCATAACATCGGATTTTAGCTTCAACGAGGAAAGCATCAAAATCGTGTTAGAGGAAGAAGGGTCCCAAGAAACCATATGTGTCTCCTGATTTGGAAATAGATCAGTCAAAACAATAGGAGAAGTGGAATATTTAAGAAACTAATTCACTTCAGTGCGGTGTGAACAATCACATGTAAAGTGATCCTTGTTGCAAATCAAGCATGAGTATCAAGGCTTTTTTTCTCATCAAAGGATTGATTTGTTTGTTTATCCAATGTTCATGGATATTTATTTTTCTTAGCCTTTTCCTTTCGTCTTGCTTCCAGGTTGTTGTTGAGACTTGCCTTTATCAGATGAAATGATATTTATCTCAGAAGCAAAAGTCGCAAGAGGATGGGATTGAGGGTTTTGAGTAGGTGAAATAAGACAAATACCAGATGGTTTACCTGCCGACTGCGAACTAGCAGAACTAATAACACCATCAGCGGCATGATATTCTTTACCAGGTGGAGGAGACAATGTTCATATGTCTCGCATTGTTTGGTATCTTATAATAGAGCATGCCCGATTGGGTATAAACGAGCTCCAAATATTGTGCACGAACAATAACTTTCTCTTTGGTAATGACTCCACCTTTAGCCATATCTTCTCTTATAAGGGCTAATAGAGATTTGAAAAACCATTAGGCTAACAATTGATTGGGAACATAAGTATTAGCCCACTAACAGTGGCATCTTCACTCATGAATGCGATCTGGGATGTGTGTGGAATCTGATAGTTTGAAGTTGCTCAAGAGTTTTGTTCTAGTTTCATATTTGATGGGAAACTGGAAATGTTTCAGGAAGGTGGTGGCTAAAGTACTGAAATGATGAAACAAAGCTCTAGATATTCAATATACCATTTAGCTACAGTACCAGTAAGCATTTTTTGGAAAAGACGAAGTTGAATAGAATCATTGTTAAGGGAGTTCGATGAACACCATAGATGATACATCATAATGTTCATTGATGGGTCTTCTCCTAGATTCCCATTGAATTTTTGGATATTAGAAGGAAATTTAGTGGGAATAATCAACTACCCAGGTGAATGAGAAAGGGGGTCATTAGTGAGCCAAGTTAAGTTTGGAAATTCGAGAGTAGCCACAAAAGGAAACTATCGGTTAAAGTCCAGAGGAGGATGACTTAGATTTGAAGGAATAGCTTGGGAAATAGGTACTTGCATCCCTCAATAAGGATGGTTATGATAATATTGAACCTAGGTACCAAAATAGGGAGGATTATGATAACCGGTATACAAGTGACCTTGCTTTCCAGCCCCATGATGACGATAAAGCTACTGGAATGGTTGGGTTTGGGTTTGTTGGCCTTGAAAAGGTGCTTGAGGAATACCTTGATACGGTCCATATTGTTGCCTGATGGGGGTTTGCATTGCCCCATGGTAAGGTGGGTTCGATGGGATTGCACCATAATATGAATAATCTAACCTATCAAAACTTGAGTACCCTATCCAAGAGGTTGAGAATTTAAGGTACCTTGTACAGGGTAAGTGGAACTTGAGAAGTGAAAAATATCGAGGGAAAAGGTTGTGATGGAATGACAACTTGTAAATGGTGGCTCACATGTATTTGAGCTTGTTGGGATGCTCATGGATGGATAGGAATTTGAAACGAAGATGGTGAAGGTTGAGGATTCAACAATTAGTCCAAAATGAACCAAGTTGAACAGGAAAAGTAGGTTGCCAAACACTAGCAGCCATTCCAAGATAACGAGGACTACAATAAAGTTGATTACCAATTTTAAGTATACCAACAACAACTTTCCCCATTTCCAAAGAAGGAGTGGATGATGGACGCACCTACGATCCAGATGGAGGGTACCCAACATAAGAAGAGTTAGACTATTGAAGGTAGCCTTGCCCACTGACATAAGGGCTAGCCTATTTCTTGATCGTAGGTGTAGATGAAGGAAGAGGAGTATACTATGAGGCACTAATAAGAGAAGTACCAGATTTTATTCCCGAACTAGATGACATGGAAGGGATCCAAGGATTAGAAGATGCACCAGAAAGGTACCAGATAAAGACTGATAACCAGGTGGGATGGACGGGCCACCATACAAATGAGTTTTTAGTGATGTTTCAAACATAGATGAGGAATAAACAATCGATGTCTCAACCATGGTGGCAGACATGGGTTGAGAGCTTGAATCAGTTCCAGTCATGGTTAATAATCCCAATGAAGATTTTCGCAAGAGATCTGTGGGTAAGTCCAAAGAATCAGGGAAAGAATCTTTTGTTGGAGCCTGAAGAGAAGGAAAAGGATCAATTTGATAAAAATGGAGTCCTTCACAATGAACATGAGTGGAAGGACGAGGCTCTTTCTAAGGGATCTCTTCAATACTCGCAAGTCTATGTGGAAGAAGTTCACTGTCAGGTCCAAGATATATAGGTTATGTTTGAGACAAATGAAGGAGGAGGAAAGTTCCAAAGCAACATGTGAAGATGGTTGAGGATTCTTAGGTTCAATAACCTCAGGAATCAAAGTGTCTCACTTAGGAAGGTAAAATTTGATGACCTTAGGCAATAAGGTTTCAGGGACTTCTGTTTCGATTGTGTCAGCATCACTGTCAAGTGTAGATGTAATCTCGGGCTCAGAACTCAAAGGGATAGATGATTATGTCATATAAATATCATGAGGAGGTTAGTTCCCAAAGTTTCTGATTTGGTAGCTTTAATCTTCTTATGCTTCTGACGATGGCTAAGAGTAGCCTCTCATGGAAGAGGAGGCTTATTTTTCATTCTACGTGAATGATGGGGTGGGGGAATTTTCTCTTCCACATTGGATAATAAATTTTAATAACACAAAAAGGAATAAATCAAAAAGAGGGTAATCTAGGCATAGATTATTACCAAGAAACCGTGAACTGCAATATACACCTTTAGTGTATCACAGTATACAAGGTGGCAGACACAATTACCTATGGTTCGATAGAAACCTATAGGGGACTCCCAAAATATACTCCACAATACATGGGAGTGCAGTCCATAGTAGTGTTGTCTAATGCGTAACCATTCAATGAGAGTGTTCTCATATATTTTATGTGCATGGATATTTGTCTAGTATACCCAAAGGTACATGGAGCAAGATCCTATACACTCACATATATGGAACAAGATTTCACCCCTAGATGCAACGCGTGCAAACAACGATGGCTCCTACATTTAACGATGCCAGAACACATCTCTAGCCTAGACCTCTAAATGTTTGCATTAATGTTACAAATGCTCCCTAGGTTGACTCAATAAATTTTACTGTTTATATTTGATTAAGTTTCAGTTTTGGGCTCACCATGAATGTCACCTCAATATCCTAAAGTGAAAATCTAGCACACGAAAATGGAAATCTTTCTCTTTCAATGAAAATCTAGCCGACAAAGGGAGGAAAAAATCAGTACGCAACACACAACATGTAGCAAATAAGATGCAAGATGCAATTTCCCTTTTCAATGCAATTGTTCCTATATCAATGCATATACAAAACCCTAAATGGAAATGCAAGATTTTTATTTTCAACACACGAAGAAAACTAAGATGAAAATGTTTAATCACTAATTCAAATGCACTTTTTAGAGTGAGGACCAAAACAACAATTCATCCAAGCAGCCAATGACCAAACAAAATCATTTTGCAAGCGATCAAATGATAAGAATAAATAAAAAACAAAATCAATTCTTAACGAAGGAAATAAAATGCAAATGAAAACCAAATGGAGACTTTAGACAGACCACAAGACACTCAAGATTCAAGGAAGGTCAGATGGAAGTAAGCTGATCAAAGAGAGATTCAAAACAAGGGAAATTTTTGTGCAAAACAGGTGCCAATGCTGGTGTAGAAGAGGCACTGATGCTTTACAACGAAGGTACAAAGTGGGCCCAGATGAGGTGAAAGACGCTGTCAAAGGCATTGGGGGTGAACTGGTCCAGGAATAGAGGAGTCTGACACAAAAAATACAAAATATATTCAATGAAATGACTTCCTAGGTTTGGTATTGGCTAGGTAAAGCAAGAAACATCTATCAAGGAGGTAATCAAACACAATGGACAAAGGAACCACCAAGGGAATACACCATTCCCTATTATGATCACCAATTTGTTATAGAAGATTGATGATTTTAAACAAAAGTATCTCCCCTAGGTTTGGTGGCTAACCTAGAACAACAGAGAGGCAAGGAATACAATGCCTTCCTTAAAGTAAATAGATGAAGGTATGAAGCCTACCTAGAATATGATGTGGGCTTCACCCCTTCCTTAGTTTGAATGCTCCAATTCCATCTCTAATTTCCAAAATTAGAGCATGCATAGTCAGATGACACAAGCCAAGAAACTACCATATCTATGCAGTATCACCTAAATACTCTATTCAATAGATGAACTTGGTATTGAAATACAAGAAATAACAACATCACATATAGGAAAACAGAGAATTCTTTGCATTAATATAAATGAAAGGAGTTTACAACCATAATATATCTTGATCTTTTAGAATAGCTCCTCCAAGGTTGACTTGTCCTTTCCTTGTCATAATGTGCACCTCCAATCACCCTAAATGCATGAAATGAAACCTCTCGCCATAACAGCATAAGGGTAAAATCACTCTCCAAAATCCAACCCCTTGCATATGGAAGGTTGTAAATATATAGAGGAGTGGGGTAAGTTGGCATTTTTTATCCAATTACCAATATAAGGTTTTAGATCCACCTTTGATGGGAGGATAGGATCAAAGGATAAGGGATGTAAACTCTAAGGTAGGGTAGGATAGGATCTAGATGTTGTATATAAGGTGAATGGTTGTAACAAATTCTGGAAGCTTATGGAATAAGAGAATTCCATAATTTATCTCTTTTTCCTGAATTTCTAGAACCAACACAGGTGCAAAGGGGAGCAACTTGTAGGTGATCAACGTAGGCCACAGTGGAGAAACATGTGGGTGAATGTTGTCTAGCAAGAGGCTAGGGTACGTTGGTCCTAAAATTGGTTTGGATGATGCAGTTTGAGACAAAAACTTTGGGGAATGAAAGAGGCATGCTTAGGGCTTTATGCAAGATGATGAAAATGGGGAATAGGATATTGATTGATCCCATTAGGAGGCCTATTAATTGGATGGGACAAAATGTCCTATAACATGCACCATCGAAAAAACTAGCTAGGATATTTTTCCATATGTCCCTTATTATGATCGATCTCTTATGTTGTTTCTTATTCCTTAGACCAATCTCTCCATAATATGCCACGATATTTATCATAGAGGACCTAACATCAACGAATTTATGTTCAAAAAAATTGGAGTTCTTGCATCTCCATATACCCCAGATAATGTAGAAAGGAAGGGACAAATGTTCCTTTTGATTGTCGAACAAATGTTTCAAGCAATCCTCCAATGAACTTCGCATCAAAATCAAATCAATGCATAACGAATCTATAACCCCTGTCCATATGGCTAATGTGAAGGGACAAATTAGGAATAAATGTCTCACATCCTCATAGTTATTCATACACATAGGGAAAATTCCTAGACCAATGAAACCTCTATGAAGAAGTTTATCCTATATGAGAATTTTGTCATGTAGAGACAACCAACAAAAACATTTAAACTTAAAACATATCTCCCAATACCATGATTTTTGGAACCATAGTCTGAAATTGAAGTCTTTGAAATTGGATCATTGCAAGTCTTTGATATATCTCTCGTGCTACAATTTGTCCCTTTTTAATCTTTCCATCCATACTAGTTTATCTTCTTGCTCATCGATAAAAATACCCGTGAGAAAAAGTTGTGTGAGGTAGTTTTCCCATTCCACTGCTAAAACACCAATTAATCCAATCTCATGTTCTTGAAGCCATGAATTAAAAATGGAAAATAAATTTCTATCAATATGATTTTGGTTAAGGAGGAAGATACCTTTTTCATGAACGAGATTGTGAAGTGGAATCAATGATGTATGTTTGCCTGCAAATCCTTTAAGGGCATCCATACCATCCTCGATCTGTGAACCATTTCCAACGTCCCAACGAGGACTCTCAAAGAGCCAGTATTTATTTTTCGTCATACTCTACCAAATGTATGAAGAACCATACTTAAGTACTGCTCCTTCCTTGATCCATAAGTCAAAGGTCTTGCAATTCATATATTTTCCACTTATAATATGTGACCACATGTTGTTTCTCGACAATGCCCTCCATAGGTTCTTGATAATCTGTGCCATGTTAAATGTTTTAGTATCCAATACGTCTCATCCTTCTAACTCCACTAGCCTATCAATAGTTTTCCAACTTATCAAGCATATTTTCCCCAATTGTTTGTGGTTAGACCATAGGAATATATCCATAATGGCGTCTATTTTGTGGATGATCTCCATTGAAAGCATAAACAAATGCATCCAAAATACATAAATACATTTAAGTACTTAATCAATATCAACCTCCCTCCTAGAGATAACCATATGAATTACCATACTATCAACTTCTTGTCAAATTTATTGATCAGCCAATCCCAATACTTATTGCCATAGTTGTGTGGTTTTAGCTTGAATCTTAGGTAGACAAAAGCTTCATCAATATTAATATAAGAGATATCAAATATTATGCATATTTCCTTGATCTCCATATCCCCCCGTCACCTAAGATCAGTACTAACTTCCCATTTTTCATATAAATTCCTGATGCCTCCCCAAAAGACGTGAGAATCGTGTGCAGTTGCATCCATTCTACCATCTTTGTTTCACAACTGAATAATAAATCATCTACAAACATCACATTAGATAAATTTTTAAGGTCTAAAATGGGCCTCCTTTTGAATGTTATAAGTTAATAGTGGAAATAATAAAATAAGATTAGATTACATGATCAAATTTTAGAGGGAAAAAGAAAAAACTAAATTTTCAACTTATCTTCCAACAATTTAACTCAAAGTTTGAGCAGAGCACTCATTGAATGTGGAATTTAATTCCTCATCCAAGGAGTACCAATGTTTCATACTCTTGATGGATCCTACTACATGAAAAATGAGAAATACATGAAAAAATGTGATTGCAATCATGTTTTTTTATGTATTTCTCATTTTTCATGTAGCAAGGTCCATCGAAAGTATGAAACATGGGTAATCCTTGGACGAGGAATTAAATTATGCATCCAATGAATGCTCCTACTTGAAATTTGAGCAAAATCGTAGGGAGATAAGTTGAAAATACGAGTTGAATTTTTTTTTTTTTTTTTAATTTTTTAATCTTTTTTAACTTTTTTACTCCAAAAATGGTGAATCGTCCCCCATGGTTGACATCATCATCTTGAATCCTATTGGTTCTTACAAAGTTGATTTTGGTTATGTATTTTTGTTTAAGACCCATTTTAGACCTCAAAATTTATCTAATGAGTGGGTGATCGAGACGTTTTTGGTCAATCTCACTTCCATAATCAAACCCCTGTACCTAGTGTTGTCAATATTTCGACTCAATCCATTAATGACAAGTAAAAATAGGAGAGGGGACAATGCACACCCTTGTCGCAACCCTTTAAAAGCCTTGAAAATTTTCAAATGGAATCTGTTAATGATCACTACGAAATTTCTAGTAGAAGCACAAGCCATAATGCATCCTATTTTTTGGATATAAATCCCTATGTTGTGAAGTGTCAATTGCAGGAATTCCTAATCCACACAATTGTAGGCTTTGACCAAATCGATCTTCATCATTCATGTCTTCATCTTTTGAACCTTAATGGAATGTATGCGTTCTTGCGTAATAGCGATGACATCATGTATTTGTCTCCCTTTAAGGAAGCCAAACTACTCTAGTAAAATGTGCTTAGACAAATAATTTTTAAGCCTGATAGCAATTAATTTAGATATCATCTTATAAATAGAGTTTCATAGTGATATGGACCTATAATCTGCAAAAGATGAAGGATTCTACTTCTTTGAAATAAGTGCAATAAATGTAGTGTTGATGGAGCAAGAGATGTAGCATTGAGTCCTAGACTCCTCTACTACCACCAAAAGATCTATAATCATTAGCTCCATGAAATGTATGAAAAATTCTATCCCAGCCATCTGGGTCAATACTTTTCTCCTTGGCACATGCTCGTAAAACCATAAATAGTTCTTCCTTCAAAGTCGATCGACCCAATATCTCATTATCTTCATCGGAAAATATATGGGGCATATGTTCAATAAATTCCATTTGTAATGTGAAGACATGGTTTTTCCCTTTAAATAGCTTGCTAAAGTGACTAACAGTTTCTCTTTCAATGTTTGCATGCGAGGATAAACAAATCTCCATCATCATCCCTCATACCCCTGATGGTGTTGTCCTTCCTTCATTTGGACGCATGATTATGAATTTTTTTTGTAGTTTTTCAGCAATAGCCACCCAAATAGCCCTACTTTTCATATGCCATTTTTCTTCCTGCAACAAGAAAATCTCTCTCTTCTTAGCTTCCAATTCCATAATTTTTTATTTGTATAGTTCAGAGAAATATAGAAGATCGCAAGAGTCATTTAAATAGTGAAGAGCATCTTCGATGTCAACCAGTTCGTGTGTATTCTCAGTCTTCTTTTTCTTTACCCATGTTCTGAAATCCTTCTTTAGAGCTCTTAATTTTCCACATATGGAATCCATATAGTCCCAAGGTGTGGGAGATAGAGCTTTATTCCATATTTCTCTAACCACTACTTCAAATCCTTTAATTTCAACCATGAAGAATTGAATTTAAATGGATATGCCTAACACCCAGAATCTCCCTCCCATGACAATAGAATCGACAGTTGATCAAAAAAGAAAGATGGAATGACCTGTGATTTGATATCCTTCATTCATTCCAACAACACCTCATTGACAAAGAATCTTTCCAACCTTTTGGAAATGCCCTCTAATCTAGATCGTTCGTTCTGCCAAGTAGGAACAATATGACAGGGAGTGATGCCAACAAGAGAATGATAATTAAAAAGCCCCTTGAAATAAGCTTCTAGAGGGTTCTCCTTAACATTATCTCCCCATATCTCGTGTTACCCCATGATTATGTTCAAATCCCCCGCCAAAATTAGAGAATTTAAATCCAAAATTCCACTAAATACTAAGTGATCCCAATAAGCCTTCCAACTAGTATGTGGAGCATATCAATTAATAATGTGAATTTAGATTTCAGAACCCTTCAAATATCCAAACAATACAATACTTGCATAAGAGGGAAAATCCTTCAATCTTTGACCCTAGGATAATTTCTACTTGCAATCTAGTTTTAGGAATTTAATTTATTTAATAGAAATAAATTTGATTGAAAATTAAATGTAAATATAAAACATTGTTGTGAATTGAAATGCATTCTTTTAAAGTTTTTCATTATGGAAGGGCTGCATCAAATTAATACCAACCCTTCAAATTTAATCACTACTCCTCATACTCCATCTTTCAATCTCAATAGCAATGTGCTCATACTCGTCTCCATCAATATCCATACAAATGTGTCCCTGTGATACATGATATGGATTAATGATCAATATGGTGCACATTAATGCCATGAACTCTCTATAGCAATGTGCTCATACTCATCTCCATCAATACCCATACAAATGTGCCCTTGTGATACATGATATGGATTAATGATCAATATGATGTAGATTACTGTCATGAGCATCGGAATAAAGTGTTGGTGACTTGGTGAGCGGACAGGCAGTAAATAGGAAAATGTAATTGTCAATTTAAATTTAAATTTGAGTGTGCCCATGGTTGAAACTTTAGTGCCATTTTGTTTATTCATGAATTGGAGCAAGATTGTTTAATGCCATTCCATTCCATGTACATATAACTATTGGTTTTCCCCATGTTAAAAAAATTATTTCATGTATAAATGAGTACATAGATGTATTTGTATTTGAATAAATTCACAAGGTTGATGTAAAATAATACTTTTAGAAAATTTATTATGTTTCTAATTCATAGTTAGTTAGCTTTTTTTCTTTAATTTTTTTTAATTACTGTCGTTAACCATTTTCTCTTTGGTCTAATTGATTTAATGATGATAACTCTTATTGAGAACTTTAGGAAATATTGGACACATATTCACCTAATGTATTTACTACCTAATCAACAAGACCAACGATCTTTCATCTTTGTTTATTCACGAATTGGAGAAAGAGTGTTTAATGCCATTCATTCATCTGATTTTGAATCTAAGAACAACCATTGTCTTTTTTGAGAACAAGAATCTGAGAACGTCCCCTAATTCCTACTTGACTTTTCTTTTTCGATCATTGAAATTTGATCCTTAAATTTAAGAACAAAATAATACAGATAGTGAGATATAAATGTGATATTGAACTTTAAACTCAATGTTTGTTGGGAAATGGTTTCAAAAAACTATTGGGACCTACACTCATAAGCACGCCAATCATGCCCACTCCCAAGGACCCTCCTATTAAGCAATCTACATTTTGCATCATCGATATCAGCAACATTTTTTTTGTGCACCCACATTGATATTTGGATATGTATACGATGGGGGATGATATAACTTAACATTTTGACCAACCATCGATACTACAAGCTGAGTTAGTGAGAGTGGTTATTACGAAAGTAAATAAAAGTGGAATTTAAGCAATTTTCTTGCAAAATCCATTATGGCGTAGTGAATAGTGGAAAATCAGTAACCCATTTATTAATGTAACATTGAAGCTTTTGTACTAGCGAACTGAAAAATCCTTCATCTGACAATGAATAGTGGAAGATCATTAACACACGTATTGATGTAATGTTAAAGCTTTGTAAATGAAAAAAACAATTTTATGACATCTATATAATGTTGAAATGAAAAATACATTCAAAGCATTCAACGATGATCCAAGGATGTAACAATCAAAGAAATCAATAGTGATCTAAAGATGTAGCGATCAAAACCAAATAACCTATAACATATATCCATGATAAACTTGAAAGTTAATCTGCATTATCAATGGAGCATGGATATATAATATTGCAAGAAAACTTCATTGCACACAAATCCACTATGCACAGATACCAATTTTCCATTGGACAAACATTCATTATGCACACAGACCTATAATTTCTAGTTCTATTACAAAGATAATTGAAATATTAAGACATTAACACTTGAAAAAAATGTTTTTGTTATTCAAATTTGTAGCCATTTATTAAAAATCTTTATATTTAATCACTTCATCATAATCGTGTATATATATATATATAT
>APFE030932453.1:0-12120 GCA_000404065.3 Pinus taeda | reverse complement strand
AGATATGTTACATTATAAATTTTGTATTTCTTAAAATAAAAACTATGATGATGTTTAAACATTGTAATTCATAGCAGAAAAAAACATTGGAGCAACTCGAACACCTAAACATATGTCGTGAAATCTCACTAATCATAGGACACGGAAGCATACTTCTAAAAAAAAGTTGGGAGCATTTATTGTGAAACTTCACAAAAAAGTGTTAAATACATCAAGCAGATGAAGAAACAATTTGTGCCATACCCTATCCCTCGTGGACTTTAAAATAATTTATTTCTTCTTTTTTCTTTGAAAACAATCTATGCCATAGGCTATCTTTAGCCCCCTGGACATTAAAATAATTTTTTTTTTCTTTGGATTTATTCATCCTGGCTAAGAATCTCTATTTATTTCTTGTCAATATTTTTCAAAATACTTTTATCTTTATTAAATATTATATAAATTTACTGGTTGATAAATGTTTATAAATATAAAATACAAACTCAAAACCTTTAGTATGGTTACTTTCACATCATTATTTGCCTTTAACCGAAAATTTATGAGACTTATCACAGTTTTAACATTAAAAATTTAAGTTTTATTATTTTTTACTATTATTAATTACTTTTTTAGGTGATTGGTTAGGTATTATATCGGGTTGTTTGTCACTTCCCATTTCTATTAGTTACTATGTTTTTATATTTAAGTTTTATTTCATTTTTATTTACTCTTGAATTTTTCCTTCTTCTTTTTTCTCTTTCTAATTATTCTCTATTTTTTATGAATTATACATTTTTCACAATATTTTCACATTTAAGGCGAATTGTTATTATTGTTAAAAATTATTTTAATAAATTTAATTATAGACAATTATATTATTTAATAACAAAATGAAAACAACATACATTATAGATATACATGTATTTTATTATAAACAATATTAGGTTAAGTTGATTTTCTTAATTTTGTACAGGGATTCAACAATACATATTGGATTAAATGGTTATTTGTCATGCATCTTTTTTTGTTTAGTTTCATTAAGCTTATTTAGCTAAGCTGCCTAGCTACTATGTGCATTCTTTCTATAATATATTTTTAAATCAATATTAAACAATATTATAAAAATTATTAATGTTAATTTTATTTTTAAACTATTATTATTAATTATTAATAAAATTAATATATCAATTGAACGTGTATATATTTAAAAAAACATGTAAACTTTTAATTTGTGACTAATATGGAGGTTAAATCTCTACCATCCACCTAATATGTATATTATTGATACTTAAATTAAAATTCTAGGATCTCAATTTCAAAAGGCGCTTTCCCCTAGATGGTGAATTTCTTGTTGGAATCCAATGATTTTTTTTTCAAGAAATTTGATCATTGTAGTGTTTGAATCATTTTTCTGCACAAATGAATGCAAGCCATCAAGAACCCTTGGGGCACCCAAAATTCTAAAATTTAATTGTTGTAACCTGGATTTCCAAAAAAATCTGCCAGAATTCGTCAAAATCGTGTATTTCGCATTATTTTCCACGCAAAAACGTTGCCTCCTTAGACTACTTTATTTCAAAATAGACATATATATCAATGTGATTATTATATTTTATTTGGTAGTAAAGTGGTGTTAGCCTATTTGGAGTGGTTTTAATCATCCTATGAATTTAATATTCAATGGTGAGAAATAAAATAGAGAATAACAATTGAAACATCATATTATTCAATTTGAAAACTCTATTCCAATTCCAAAATACACACGTTTATTAACATCATAATATTAATAAATTAAAAATAACAATAATAATAATAATAAATAAATAAAATAGAACTCGTTTTACACTGTCATACTTGCAAAAATATGTATATCATAAAGATGTAACAACTTCTATAATTTTTTTCTTTACATATTTTATCTTTTATTTTTTTATGTCTCAAGATAGCTAATATATTTCATCTTTTATTTCTCACCTTTCCGAAGTAAGCTACTAGGTGTTTTGAACTTTTGCCCTTTCCACTCTTCTATGTAGGCATACATAGTGTTACACAATCTTGAAAGGTTGACATGATTATCTTATCTAAAAAGAAGATTTATCTCAATCTAATGGTTATCATTCCAAAAATAAAAACACCATTTATTATTTAAAAACAAATCAATTTATTAGTTCCTTTTAAACTTGTGAAGAATATGAAGAATGGATATAATGTAAAATTTTCAATTTGTTATTCCCCATGTTATAGGTCATTTGTCACATCCATTTAAATGACCCGAAAACCAGATCAATAATCATCCTGGACCTTGTCATTATTCCTTTGCAAATCCCTAAGCATTAGCTCTCCAAAAAGTTTGAGTTTCTAGGTCAATTACCTGAAAAACCTTGTTTTTGGCCGCAACGCACCCTACACTTCAATCCACCTACAATAGTTGCAATTTACATAACTGAGCACCTGGACTAATTAACATTGGTTGCTATACTTTGTAGATGCAATGCTTCTAGAATTTCGGAATAAATAAATAAATAAATATTTTCGAAACTTCTTCCAAAAGCTTCTAAAGTGGTTTTAACCATTTACCATTGATAGAGATCTCAAATTCTTACTCTAGAGGTCTTATCTCTTATCCTTTGAGCATATCCTCCTTCATATGTGGATCTCAAGCCTAGATTGGTAAATGCTAAATTCCCACTACTACCCTATAAATTTACTACCTCTCATAGAGTTTGGGTTGGCTTTTGGAGATTACTAATGCCTCATGTTGCTACTTTGAGCTTAAGGAATCATCATGTATTAATGTATTAGGGAATCATCCTGGCAATTGGGGGATGAAAAGATTGTCAAGCACTTGTCTTTTCAAACTTGGTAAAGTAAATGAAAAGATGTTTGTCCAGTATAAGTTTAACCATTTTCCAAACTGGGGTATACTATTTACGAAAACGAACTACTTTAGTCGAACATGGGTAAATAGCTCTCATGAGTATCGTTTTTTGCCTTTTCGAACTCAGGAGACTAAATTTACGAAAATGAACCTTGGAGTTTTCTTTTTTTGCCTCTTTTTCAAACTCTTTAAACATGAATTGAACGTCAAGATATAGCTTTGTTAGACTTGTAAAATCATCAAACTACGTTAGACTCGTTGAACATGACGGGACCGAACCACTCCTTCTTAGGGTTCCTTAAAAATACTCAGAAGGATTCATATGAAGAATGAACTTATAGATCAAGCATATGTTATACTTCTCAAGCTTGTAAAAAAAAGAGGTATTGGCCAAAAATGGTTGGGAAATTTGGAAAATATGGTATTCTACCTATTAATGGAAATGAGACGCTCTTGAACATGACACTCTTTCACTTCATCTTCATGATTGTTGGGTTGGGAAATCTACTTGCCTCTTTGGTTAATCACACCATATCAAAATCATTCTTAATTGGTTTTGAGTCAATGTTCTCAACTCCATAAAGTGTCACTGATATGTTCAAAAGAAGTCCTTCAGTTGATATCTGCTACAATATCTTGAGCCTTCTTTCATGTTTGTCATTCTTGAACCAACTTTGTATCATCATCATTATGTCTCAAATATCAATACCCGTTTCATGTCGTTGATGAGGGATACATCAAGGCCCTCCTGTGACGGGTCGATTCTTATAAAAATCTACTCATTATCTAGGAAGTTGACTTAGAAACTCCTTCCAGTACCTTGGAGCTTGCATACGTCAATGGAAGGTTTCCATACTTTTGGTGACAGACTTTCATCATTGGCCTTTGACTGAGAGATTTTGTGTGGTGTTCAACTTTAGCTCATTCATTCACACCACATAGATTTTATTATAGTACCTTGAGAGCCATTGTTAGTATCGATGGTTTCTCTCACATCTATTAATGGATTACATTATTGGTATGTATTCAAATGGTGTCTACCATGTTCGACTCCAGCTCATTTATTCACCTGGCTAGACTCGTACAATCGAGTGATGAGGTAGAAGACCCAGGATCTAGTTCCATCCATCTGGGCTGCATTTTTTGGATTCATACAAGATCACAAAGTATGATGATTATGGTCATTCAGATAGTCATCTAAGCAGTAGTCCACACTTTGTCATCAGTGAACGATACTTCTTTGATCATGGTACATGTATATTGGCTTATATGCTGAGTATGGGTATGCCTTCCTCAAAAATGATATCATGATGATAATATGTATTGTAAAAAATGATAATATTGACCAATTTATTCTTGATCTGAACTTGTCACAAAGTAAAACACTTCAATCCTCAACCACTGCTTATGACTATGTATTTTAGGGGGCAATTTGTTACAAGTTATTTTATTGCATCCAATCAAATGGCCTAAAACCTGGATCAATCAACATCCTTGACACCTTGTCATTATCCCTTTGCAAAGCCCTAAGTATTAGCTCTCCAAAAATGTTGAGTTTCTGGGTCAATCAACTCAAAAACCATGTTTTTGGCCCTAGCACGCCCTACACTTTAGTCCACCTGCAATGGTTGCAAGTTTCATAACTGAGCATCTACATTGATCAACGTAGGTTGCTCTACCTTGTAGGTGTGATGGTTGTAAAATTTCAAGCAAAATAAAAAATATTTATGAAAGTTATCCTTCCATAAGCTTTTATGGTGGTTTAAACCATTTACCATTGATAGAGATCTCAAATTCCTACTTTAGAGGGCTTAACTCTTATCCTTAGAGCTTATCCTACTTCACATTTGGATCTCAATCCTAGATTGGTGAATCCTAAACTACCACTTTTACCCTATAAATTCATTGCTTCCCATAGAGTTTGGGTTGGCTTTTGGAGATTATTATTCCCCTCATGCTTCTCCTTTGAGCTTAAGGAATCATCCTACATTAATGCATTAGGGCTGAGTTTGAAGGTTTTGTTTGTGGCAAGGAAGGACAAGACAATTGGGTATACATCTACAAAGTCAAGCATCTACAAATGGTTGTAACTCTCTCCTTCATTTATTGATGCAAAAAACACTATGTTTTCCTATACTTGTTTCATGTTGATGCTTATGTATTTTAATTCTATTTGACTCATTTATTAGATATAATAGTTTATGATGTGGATATTGTAGTTCACTTGCTTGTTTTAGTCATTTTGCAAGTTCCATTTGTCGCACTTGGAGCTAGAATTGGAGTTTAGAAGCAAGGAGAAGAGGAGGGCTTGCTAGAGATTTTAGGTAGGTCCATTTCCTATATTCTAATCTCTCTAAGAAAAACATAGATCTTTTTGCCCTCATTGTTTCTAGATCAGGCCACTAGATCTAAAGAGTTCATTTTTCTCCGCATAAGTGAATTTTCCACATAACACCCCATTAAACTCTTGTGAAGGATGGACATCATGTTTGTAACTTTTAAGAGTAACTTAGATTTTTCCTTTCTTTTTCCTTAATTTATTTTAAAACTTAGGTAAAAGAACCAAATATATACAAATTAGTATGTGATATGCTAGCAATATGGCATTCCTTTTTATGGTGTTTAGATGAAGGCATTCCTTCAATTGGTGTTCAAATAAACTTTCAATGCCACTTTCAACACATATGAAAGGGAACATTTGTCCCATTGATTTCATCATAATAGTGAAACTACATATTTGCATTATCCATTCAACAGATTTAGATACTACAGTGCTCATCTCACTTGCAACATAAAGCTCATCCCTAGTCGAATGATAGTATCATTGACTCTTCGTTGCAAATGCAACAGACGAGACATCCCAATTTCATTAGAAAGAGGTTGCACATCCAAAAATCCAGACGTCCAAAGTTCATTGGCTTGTAGTCACATGCCCAACAAACTAGACATCACAAGTTTGCCAAGTTGTGTTCACGAGTCCCATGGAGTGTATGTCTAAATTCTAACAAGCATGGCAACCATAAGGTATGTCACATGTCCAAAAAATAAGGTGACCACAAGGTACATCACAAGTTCGACAAACAAAACATAATTCATAACCTTCCATTTTTAGGATGAATGATTCCACAAAAGTGACCTCCTTAAAATTGTGAATCAACACTACCAAGCATGCAAATATAGATTTCCTTATGAAATTGAAGTATGGAAGGATGGGAGAATATATAACCCTTTATAGTATTAGAGGTAAATCTTGAACAAAGAAAAATAATGAAAAAAGAGAAAGCAAAGAAATAAACAATAACTAAGGAAACACTTGAGAAGGATGTTAAAGGATTGATATATCAATGAAAAATAAAAAGTAGCAAAGACAACTATAGAGAAAAAAAAATGAGCATGAATAATAAGAAAAAATGAGGATAAAAAAGGATCAAGAAAAAAAATGGAAGTGAGAAGAATAAGAGAGGTGAAAAAAGAAAGAAGAAGACAAGAAAGCTCAATGAAAAGCACAAGGTATCAACCTTATGGGCATCAAATCCCTTGAATCCTCTTTTGGCATCCACTTTGACCAAATGAAATTTTTCCTCCAAGGGAACGATATTGGGTGAGTACAATTGTTCCAAATCTGACAAGGTAGTCACTGTAGACTCATTTACATTTGATAAGACTAAATAAAGGGATGTAAAGAAATCTCACAAGATATGTATTAGTACATGTGTTCTAATTCTTGAAGTAGATACAAAATCACCAATGGTTATGGACACTAGTAAATATCTCATAGCATTATCCTCATCAATAGTGACTTTTACCTAAATATCCTAGGAAACATCATAAATAAGATTAGAGAAACAAAGGAATATAAAGTCAAATTTTGATACCTAGAAAAAGAGGTTAGGAATTACAACACATATAGAACAAGTACCCTAAAGTTTAGGGATTGTGCCAATGAAGTAAGAGAGGAGATAGGGACAGTATTGAGATAGTTGTACACCAATCTGAGATAATTTCAAGTCCTATCACACTATCAAAACAAAAATGTAGAGCTATGGAAAATTTGTGCAAACATGGCTACTTTAAAAATGTGGCCAAAGAAAAAACCAAATGCACCTCAAGACCTTACAAGAATAACTAAAAGGAAAATCAACTAAATTATGTAACACCCACAAAGTACCAAAAGATAGGGGAAAAGTTAAAAAAATAAACATACTACGCACAAATCCATGCTATTGCTAAGAAATTTACTGAAAAATGCATATTGCAAAAAACTAGAGATCTGGGCCAATCTAGACCAACGAAATAAATCTTTGCAAAATTAGAAGCAACTTTAAATCCCAAAGAAATATTTATGGGGATGGCTTGGAGAATCACTAAAATAGTGTTGAAAGAACACATAACAATGGCTAACAAGGATAGTATATAACAATTCCTTCCAAGGATATTATTCCATTAAGTCTCTCATTCATCAAATTGTCATAGGATATGTGCATATTGTCCCGAGATGCAACAATGTATAAGACATACTAAAAAATTGCTCCTTACAACTGCATAAAATGTTCTTCTCACCGCGAAGTAGGGAGCACATACTTCGAAGAAAATATTGAGGAACATGTATACTACTTTTCATCGAGTTATATATAATTGACAAAAATATGAAGGAGAGAGAAAAAATAACTCTAAAATTCCAAGAGTTATAACTACCAATGAGAAGTATATAAGTTCTATGAAAGAGTGGAAAGTTGAGCTATATATGTCCAAGAACAACTAGTTAAAAGGGTTTTCCCCTTTCCAAAAAAATTTGGAATCATCTAAAAAACAAGGGAGGCTGCGAAGCAGCAAGTCCCTGCCACTGATTGAAGAACCCCGCCTGACCCAAGAAACAAATGAACGGGCTGGCTGATTAACCGAGGGCTGCAGAGGAAGAAAGTTCCCTGATTGATTTGGCAAGTAGCTGTAAGATGCAAGTAGCCCTGCAGCACTCAGCAAAACACAACCTGCTTCTAAGTTTTATATTCTTCTGCGTTTCAGACTTCGGATGCTTTCCTGAATCTTTGACCCTGAACTTATGTTCTCTGATCCAGAAGTCATTGATTTCGAATGTTAAGACGAATAAGCATTTCAGAAATCGGTCACGATGTGCGTAGCAGGGGGAGCAAGGTGACGCAGTTTCTGATCCCCGCTAGGATAGCCAGTAGCAGATCCGGTAGTTGTATAGCTTCCACCCAGTAGCAGATTCGGCAGTTGTATAGCTTCCAGCCGGAGATCCAGCAGCACCAGTTTCTAGCTCAATTGAGTTTACGCATGCGCTTAATATGCGTATATATAACTATGTTGGTAAATATTTCCATTGTAGTAGAATCTAAGGGTGCATAGAAACAAAACAACACATAAGGCATAAAATCTGAGTAGTTTGATGTTTTTGCATGCGTTAGCCCGGCAATAATGATGAACAAAAGTACGGCAACATGAATTACAGAGGCGATGGAGTTTATTCTGGATGTAACTTTGGTGCTCCTTATGGCGAGAATGCATGTTATGAAGAGGATGGCAACTGGATCCGAAATCTCATAGTAATAATTGACTTCATAGTCTCCGTATTGTCGAATAGTTTAATTAGTAACTTGATAATCCGTCCAGTGCAATTCACTGAGATAAGTATTTTTGTCCACCGGTTATCGAGCTTGAGATTGTATTATCGTGGCGATGGGGCCGTTGGAAGTCTTGAGGGTGCCAAGTGGGCTGTATATGGTCAGCGCGTGGAACTGCAGCACAACAACCTTGTCCCGGCTATTATGTTGCAGACTATCAATGCCCTTCCAGGCACTCAAACCGCCTCTGTTTTGGGCCTGGCCAGTTTCAGTGGGAGATGTCTTCCTCTTTATTTACTGTATCTCACTGTATCTCAGAATTCGCCTTGAATTCGTTGAACATTGTTGTATGGCGGTTATAGTATCGTCCCATGATTTTTGAAAGCAAAAGCTTTTGTTTGGTATTGTGCAAATTGCATTGCGTATTTAAGGTGGGTATTGAATAGTGCAATCGACCCGTCGTAATAAGCCTTGGTATTTTTGTAGCGGCCCATGCAAATGTTGAAAAGCCTTCTTGTTAACTCTGTTAATTCAAGCTCGGTGCAAGTGGTCGATTTATGGCTTGATAGTAGTATATATGTTTCAAGAAGTTATCACAAACGTTTGTGATTAAAATATTTATTAAATATATTTAGTTGTTTATTAGATTTATGACCTAATTTTGGAGTTCCAAGAGAATTTTACTAATTCAAAAGGACTCGTTTAATAACATTTTTTCGGTCAAAAAAATTACTAACGATATTTTAAATATAAATTACTTTTGTTATATAATTTCGAATTTGTAAAGCCCATTATTAATTACAACTGATGATTTTAATAACATTTTATTTTTCGCAACAAACTACTTTTATGATGATGGACAGAGTGCCCATAATGAATATATGTTCATTTCGAGTACTGTTTATGCATTTCTTTGGATAAATACACTGACCGAAATCATGATTCTACATTTGTTTGGATAATCACAGAGAACGTAATCATGAACACCTGTAGTTTTACTTTTTTTTGCCAAAAGTGAAATGCCATATGCAATGGAACTTGATCATTAGATTTGACTATTGCTTTGCACAGCCACCGACGACAAAATAAAGAAAGTTGACTTCTATTTACATTTCTGTAATTTTAATATCATGCATTTTTTTCCAATCAGAAAAAATAGTGATTTTTGTAATAATAAAAAATACGGTACATATATTATGTATTAAAACAGGCGTGTAAATAATAAGCAAATACATAGATAGACCCGGGCTCCGTCTATGCATGATCCTTTTGAAGCCCGCTTGCCATGCCACGTATCTCATCGACCAGCTGCCTTCATTACCGAGCATCCAGAAATCCTTCAGATGGCAGTAATATATCTTGCATGCCCGCCTCCCTCTGATAGCTGTTGGCTGTTGAAAGATCCCGTTTATGGTTGCGTGGGAGCGATCCCAGTTCTGCGAGGTGAAGTGAAACAGTTGCAGAGAGAGTTAGCCGAGGCAAGTGCGGATCTTGCCCGTTAAATTCATGGCGTTCTTGCTCATCATTCATGGCATAGATTTCTGGATTTAATGAGAGAACGAGTTCTAGAATTAGAGAGACTGCTTTCTGTCTTACGGAGGCTCCCCAAACTCGGATAATTGGGGTATATGGCAGTGGTGGGTTGGGAAAAAGAACAATGCTCAGAAAAATGTACGACTCATATAAGGTTAGTGACATTTTTGATGATGCGATTTGGATTCCAGTCGATCAATTTCCAAATGTAGAGTTGCAGTTAAATTGAATATCTGTAATACATCAAAACATTTATATTAAGAAGTTATAAATATATCGCACATAACAATTATATCAGAAAGATAGCCCAAAACTTCTGGTTTTAGATACATAACAGTAATATCCAAACTTGTTTTACAAAGTTTATTTTTTCTTTACGATTGGAGCTGCTAGTCATAGAGATGCTAAATCTGAGACCATTTGCGGAATATTTGCATGCAAAAACTCTACACAACTTGTCTTGTCATTGGATGTTCCTTGTGGCACAGGAATCTGTCCTCTATAGTTATTTGGGAACATCATCATTGTCCCTGACGATAATAATGTTGCAGAGGTAATCAAGGGCGGAGTCGTATTTGTGCTTGAGATCATGTTTGGTATAATCTGAATTCCTGAGAATAGTTATCGTTATCAGCGATAACCCCTGCATTGAGAAACAATAGGTACTTCACAGTTTCTTTTGAATGCACTTGTAGTGAATTTTAAAAAAGTGGAAAATGAAACCGTGAAAGCAATTTCATGGATGAACTTCATTCATTCTAATACAACAAAAACGATATGTAAATTCCACTATTTTCCATCATTTATTCGAATTGAGAACTGTATATACTAACATCGATGCAAGGCTCCTTAAGGTTAAACTTTTTTATGATAAACGAGATATACGTTTGGAATGATGGCATACTCACCAGCGGCAGCATGACCAGATAATCCTTTAGTTTTCTTGTCGTCATCCTGTAAATTTGTTGTCCCTGCCTGACATTGGGATGTAGTACATTGACTCGGTTTAGGTTTCCGCCGGCGTCTGTTGTGGTCAGCAAGGCGCTTTCTGCAGCTCCGCTTTCCTCCGTCAAATTTAGATGTCGGATGAAATCTGTCGAAACAGCATCACAATTTAGTATTCAATTAGAAATGACATGAAAATCTATAAGTATATTAGAAAAAATTATAAAAGATTATTTTACACTTGAAATACAGATTGCCGTGTATGCAGGGATAGAAATATAAACGCTCAAAGTCAATAGAACTACATATATACAGTAGGGAATTACAAAATGTAGGCGAACAAGATAATACCTTTCAACGTTGCATTTGTGTAGGAGTTGAAGATCTTCGGAATAGAACGCCGCCTGGGGAATAGAACGCCGTCTGAAGCAGCGTGAACTTGCAGGAATTGCAGTAGGGGCTACGGTTATGCTCAATATTCTCATCGCCGGGTAAGTCTACTTTCGAACCCAGCGAAGTCATTAAACACAGTATAATACACAGTCGCCCTTATAATTCTTTGATAACTGTCCACAGATCGAACTCCGGAGGTTCCATGAATCCGGTTCGAACCCTGGGGCCTGCAATTGCAGCAGGCAACTATAAAGGCATCTGGATATACCTCAGGCAACTATAAAGGCATCTGGATATACCTCTTAGCGCCCATAATTGGAGCATTGTGTGGCGCTGCGGCCTATACTGTGCTTCGTCTGAAGGGGGAGGATAACCAAGGAAGACCTACCAGGAGTTTCAGGATCTCTGGAATATTGGAATATATGGCAGTGGAGCTTGAACAAGGCGGTGCCAAGAAAATAACTCTTGGCAGACACGTAGAACTTCATGAAGAACAGCTGCCAACAGCTGCGATGACACGGCAGGGCTGCCATACTTATGTTAAACCATAAGTACATAAGTTTTGGTTAACGGTAAATGTTAAGAGTTTAATGCTAATGCAAACATAGCATTAGTTCATTAGTTCATAACTGAGTTCATGAAACGAAACTGTAAAATGTTCACTTGTCCTAACTTTTGAGCCCTTATAACTGCCCGTATGCCTCGTTTTGAGGCCAAATAAGATGGAAAACTCGCTCATTGGTCAAAGGAATAAGAAAATATAAAATACCGTGTTGGTTTTTGTGTCATATCAGCTAACTTTGTTTTAAG
>APFE030932452.1:58128-92655 GCA_000404065.3 Pinus taeda | reverse complement strand
CCGTCAACAACATGAGACCCTGAGGGAGGTGCAGTTATTTGATTTTTCTTTGGAAGGTCGGGGATTTTCTCGTGTAAAGTACCTAATTGCATATAAACTAAGTCAGGGTACTGAGCTTGAGCAATTACTTGCTCTTCGGTAACTACTCATGCCTTGGCTACGTCTTCAGTTATTTTAGGTAATAATGATTTTAGAAACCATTCTGCCAAAATTTGGTCCAGGATAAAAACTTTCAATAAACAACGTCGACGTCGCCATTCATGAATATGGTTTGAAATATATGTGGACGTCGACTATTTTAATGAAGTTAATAACTCCATTCCATTGTCATATCGGACTAGCAGCTAAAAAGGAGTAAGGAAGGAAGTGGCTAACTAACTAAAATTGTAAAAAGAGCCTTATGGGAACTCAATGTACCACTTGGCTGCAAGGCCAATCAAAGTGTGTTGAAAAAGACGAAGATGAATTGAATCATCTATAATGGAATTCGATGCACACCAGAGATGGTAGGTCATCACATGATTTGATGGATCTTCTCCTAATTCCCCTCAAACTTTGGTATATCACTGGGCAACTTATTCAGCATTGGCAGCCAAAACAGAAGATAATTGATGGGATCGTCTGTGAGGCGTGACAAGTCAGGTAAATCCAAAGTTTCTATAAATGGTAACTGACGGTTCGGATCCTGAAAACTTGGGGTCATAAGACCAGCCCCAGGAGGAGGATATCCAGGATTACTTGGAATCGGATTGGCATTTGGGATATTATATCCTCCTGGAAAACCAAGATTAACCGGACCATACTGGGGTTGTTAAGGTTGTTAATAAGTATACCCAGGGTACAGTTGATACTGATAAGCTAGGCTCTACACAATAGGACTGAATTGGTACTGTCCCAGGTAAGGTTGATAAGTAAATTGAGGTTGACTTGTGACAACCGTACTAGCCCCAGGTTGTCCTACAGACATTAAAACCGAAGTCTGGATTGTAGGTCCGCACTAAGGTAAAGAGGCCTAAGGAGTTGATACAGGAACAATAGAAACTGGAGCTGCTGATACTCCAGAAATAGGTAGGGTGGATTGAACGGAGGCTGCAGTAGTTGCAGCAGACGTTTGAGGCAGAGTTCGAGGTGAACTAGGCCCAGGCTGATGAGGTACCCCAGGTGTAGAAGTTTGAGTAGTAGGCTAGACAGGTTGCTAGGGTGAACCAAAAAACAAAGGTTGTCCAGACTGAGATGACAACTACACACTAGGTTGCAAAGTCTATTGATCCCACACCACGTTCTTTCCAGGGTATGGACCCATAACAGGTTGAATAGATTGAGGACCAAAACCAGGTTGATGTAAGGTTGATAATTATACGGTACATTTCCCGTTCCTTGAACAAATGATTGACCTGAAGGTGGTTGGAAACCTTGAGGTTGGTATTAACCTTGAGGTTGGTACTAACCTTGCGGTTGGTACTAACCTTGAGGCTGGCACTGACCTTGAGGCACATATTGAAACTGAGGTTGGCCTTGAGGTACATATTGATACTGGGGTTGACCTTGAGGTGAATATTGTGTCTGGGGTTGACCTTGATGAAAATACTATCCTGTAGGCATGTACTGTCCTCAAGGTTGCCCCCCAGGTGGTAATGGACTGCCTTGAGGTTGCCCCCCAGGCGGTATTTGAGTACCTTGAGGCTGCCCCCCCAGGCGGTATTGAACTACCTTGAGTTTGCAGGTTAGAAGTAGTACCAGACATCATAATAATATCTTCTACACTTAACGGTTTAGTTTCACTATTATCAGGAGATACTACATATCCGATGGGTTGAGGAGATGCTCCTGAAAATGTACCAGATAAAGACTGATACCCAGAAGGAACAGAAGGACCGCCATGTAAAAATGTTTCTAGCCTCTAAGAAAAAAAGGATGACTGTCTCGACATATTCAAAGGAGGATAATAACCTCTGGGTGTTGGATGGAAAGGAAATCGAGATGGTGGAGATGCGAGACCTGGATTTTCTAAAAAGTTGGTCAATGAAATATACCAAGCGTCACCTCTAATGGGACTGTAGAAAATGGATTCGCGCTTCCTAAGTTCGATAGCTAGTTGATTTTCGAGGAGGTTTATACCTTCATCCCGACTTACAAGATCTTCTATGGAAATGAGTCCAGAAGGAAGATTCTAGGTAATGATACTTTCTACCCTGGGTGAACTAGGACCACTAGAAACAGGAGAAGGAAGTCCTGAAGATGGAGTAGCAGCAGGTTAAGTTTCAGGTTCAAATATTTCAGGTTCTTTGGCTAATGAGCTAGTAGGAGTAATACTACCAGTAACTTTGGAAAATGAAATCGGTTCAGAAATATGGTATGTTGCTTGACCTTGATAATCAAGATCAGAATGTATGATTAACAAAGACTCTCCAACCTCCAGTCACCTAACTCTACTTTCACTAGGTGTGACAAGAGCTCACAACCCTTCAAGTTGACTTGGTGTAAACTCGGGAGGCTGCCCCCGAAGTCAACAGGATTGTTTTGGTAATTTAGCCATGATTAATTATTTAATTAATTCACACGAAAACAAAGAAAATATCAAGAAAACCACCTAAAGTCTCTAAAGAACCAAACAATTTGAAGCACACACCTAATAAATCTAGGAGATCAAACCACACACAAATAGTATCTTTTCGGACCGAAAACACTAGTTGTTGATGGAATCCAACATCACAGAATTCAATACAGAAATGGTGGTTGGAACAGTTACCCCGACAACCTGCTTAATGAAATAGACTAGCACAAGTTTCTCCACTGTAACCGTCTCGAGTGAAGATAACCCCCCAGAGAGTCCAAGTGAGTCTAGTCAACTTCTGCTCTAGGTACAGTGGGATCTTCCCTCCACCGTCACCTAGGAAAGAATCCTATAGATTATGGCCACTAAGGTTACCAATGAAAACAAATATACCTGGGGGAACAGTCCATGATCTAATACACACGCAAGGACAGAGTAACAAGCTCAATCCCCTTGAAGGTTCCTTGACATAATCCAAGGTTTACCAACAAGTGACCCCAGGCTCCTTGACAATGGTTAATCCGAGGTTTACCATTTTTAATACGTGAATATCTTCTATCGTTCCCAATGAGGAAGGATTGATTCCCACACTGGTTCAAATATGAACTCATGCTTCTCCTTTAAGAGGAGATTTCCCAGAGCATGGATGTAATAATTGGAATTTCTCCCTACCGCATCGACTACTTGCTTGTTTAAACTATCTTGGAGAGTTAATTACTCCCTAATCCAAGATAGTAGCCTAAGCTATGTTGGTGAAAAAAGCCCTAGAAAATAAAAATATTTCTAGATGGATTTTAATTAAGCATTAATTTTATTGGTTGTTTCTTATGTCAATGGGTGCAGAGATGAAACTTTATGGTGTGAAGACTCAACTCCAAAACACTAAAAAATGCACCTAAGATGATAAACAATTCCTTTTCTTTTCAATGAATTTCTATCTAAGGAAGAGTTGAAAATGCAATGCTTTGAAAATCAAATCTTTCTCTTAACATACAACTGAAAAGAAAAACTTGTTGTCTTTTTCAAAGAACTTCAAAAATGAGACTACTAACCACGCTCATGGAAAATCCCTTTTCTTTTCAACAATCACAAACTACAAAAACAAACAATTCTTTCAAGAGAGCTTTTAAGATTTCTAGAAACCTCTAAAAACAATTGAAAACAAATTTTTCAACAAGATTCTATAATTTCTATGAAATACTCAAAACTATAATCTAATCTTGAGATCTAAACAAAATGGATAGAAAAGAAACTTGAAATGTTTTTGAGGATGCTTAACTTAGTTTTTTAGCTAACTAAGCATCAATTTGTTCAAATTAACAAACTAATAAAAAACACCCAATTATGTTTTAATAAAAAATGAAATTCGAAACTTTCAATCAAGTTTAATCAAATTTTTGCAAAAGAGAAAAATGGGATCTAGCTCTCTTCAAGGACGGATTTCATAAACTAGTCGAACTTAGCAAGAAGACCAGAGATACCAGGGTGATCTAAGGCTATAAGGCTTCCAATCTCTGAGCTAGTACGAAGACCAAGCAAAAATAATTCCAACGGGCAAAACTTCTAGAAAATCACTTCAAACGAGAATGCCAATGAAAACTAACTCACAAGGAACTTTTGTCAAGACACGTGCAGATCTGGGGATAAACTAACAGCTATAGACAAATACTAAACCTAACTGGGTGGAAGGATATTAGGTTTTTCAAACTTTTGATAGGGTATGTAGGCTCCCAGTAGAACCAAGTGTGGTACCGCTCTGTGGTAGACTGTAACACTGCGGAAAGGGCCGCACTGTACCTAACGAAGAAGGTGCAGTCCTCTTCCAAATATCTGAAAAATAAAAATCAAACCAAGATCAAACAAGTACCCAATCCCACACACATCAAGGCAAAATCAGAAACCAAAACTCAAGTTTCTCAAGTCAAAGCAAAGACAAATTAGAGACCAAAACCAGTCCCCAGTGTCGTCACCAATTTGTTGGATGGAAAAATCATTCTTGCGGACAAGACCGATCTCCCTAGTATCAAATGATATCTAGCAACAAGCCGCACAAGCAAATCTACTTTTCTCTAAACATGTTTCAATTCATAAATGAAAGCTAAGAGGTGTAATAGACGCTACCTTGGTCCAATGCTTATTTGTGGCAACTTTGTTCCAACAGCTTCAAGCAGTTCCCTTTTAATAACCTACATACACAAACAAACACACATCAAAGAACACCTGCATAGATAATATAATAAAACATGTTCATTATGAAGATCAAGGAGCTCATAAAATAAACCATTAGAGACAGTTCATTGAGAAAAATAAACTTGATTGTATTAACTTTATGAATAAAAGAACCTTACAACCTTTGCCTTGATGTTGCACAAGCTCTTTCCAAGGTCCAGTAGGAATACCCTCTACTTTGACAAGCCTCACTCACTTCTCATATGAAATGAAAGGTATGTGATCTCTCCTCTCACAAGCTCGAAAAGGAAGTCTAATTTCCAGCAGCGTTTACCCCCAAGAATCTTCAGCTTTCAACCTCTCCAACAACTAGCCCAATGCCTGAATTTATAGTGCAAATGGAGGAAGTTGCAGGTCCACCATTGAAGGGATAAGTTCCTCCTTCAATGGGATAAGCACCTCATATCATCGAGTTAGCTCCCTTAGTTATGGAATGGATGAACCAAGGTGGAGCAGACTTGCCAGCGTAATATTCCTTATAGAAGCATCCAGAAGTGACCGAAGGTGAGTTTTTAAGAGTGAACTCGCGCCTTTTTAACTTTTACAGGGGTTCGCACGCATCAATCAACAAACAGAGCAGTCAAGTTTGCATGGGACATGACCATTGGGTGCGGTACCACAGGAAATGCTAGGAGAAAGTGTGAAACCAGGATTTGAGATATTTTTAAGGTCTTTCTCCCATTTTCAAGGCTTGACATGAAGAGCTGAGACTTAAGACTTGGAAAGGAGGTATGTATGAGTGGTGATGGACTCACACAAACTATAGAAAGTCATGGTGATAATTTTTTGTGTAACATGGAACACACACCAGCACATGATTCTAGGACAAGCACGATTAATATCCCTATACTCAATACATATTCTTATTGTCCCTTGCTTTTTAGTAACTAGAATAATATTCGATACCCAATCAATTAAAGGAATTGGATAAATGAAACCTGCTTGAAGTAATTTCTCAACTTCTTCTTTGATGGCAGCAACTTTTCATGGTTGTATCTGATGCAAACGTTGCCAGACGGGTTTAGCATCCGGGTAAGTTTTGATCTCTTGAACAACAATTGAAGGATCAATTCCTGGCATTTCCTCACAAGACCGGGCAAACACATTACATAATTCTTGAAATAGGGCTTTATATGTTTTGAGTTCAGTGTCCGTACAAGAAGCACCTATGTGAATGCTTTCAACATTTCCAGGTTTGATTGAAATGTTGATAGGAACCGTTCGAGAAATATTTGCTAAATTTTGTTCAGAATTGGGATGTTTCAATGGATTCTACGGTTCTTTAACATATTCAGCAGTAAAAGTAGATGAAAAATCATTCTCAAAATGATCAATCTCGGGTAAAAATGAAGACCTATGATGAATATCTTCCCATGGTAACTCATCAACAGACAAAAGTTCCTGGATTTGCTCATCAATATAAACAGGATCGGTAAATGTTGTTGAATCTGAGGTTGATATTGAAAGTTGTATCCAGCACATGAGTCTAGGACAAGCACGATTAATATCCCAATAGTCAATATATTCTTATTGTCCCTTTATTTTTAGTAACCAAAACAATATTTGATACCCAATCCATTAAAGGAATTGGATAAATGAAACCTGCTTTAAGTAATTTCTCAACTTCTGCTTTGGTGGCAACAGCTTTTCATTGGTGTATCTGACGCAAACGTTGCCGAATAGGTTTAGCATCCGGGTAAGTTTTGATCTCATGAACAACAATTGAAGAATCAATTCCTGGCATCTCCTCATAGGACCAGGCAAAAATGTCGCAAAATTCTTGAAATAGGGCTTTATATGTTTTTACTTCAGTGTCCGTACAAGAAGCACCTATGTGAATGTTTTCAACAATTCCAGGTTTGACTGAAATGTCGATAGGAACCGTTCGAGAAATATTTGCTAAATTTTGTTCAGAATCAGGATGTTTCAATGGATTCTATGGTTCTTTGACATATTCAACAGTAAAAATAGATGAAAAATCATTCTCAAAATGATCAGTCTCAGGTAAAAACGAAGACCTACGATGAAGATCTTCCCACGGTAACTCATCAACAACCAAAAGTTCCTGGATTTGATCATCAATAAACACAGGATAGGTAAATGTTGTTGAATCTGTCTGGGTTGATCACAACGTTGGGCTCTTGCCATTGTAGACTAGAAGGTCTCAGAGCTGGTAGGAAGCAGAAGAGTCTGTGTACTCCAGTGGCTTGAGGAATCCAAGAACCACCCTGCCAAGAAAGACCTGCTTCAGGAGAACTCACATTGAGTCCCTGTATTGTAATTCTCTGCTTAAAGACACAATAAAACAAGGCCAACACTGAAAGCTGGACCGAAGACGTAGCCCTGGAGAATAGGGTGAACTCCTTATTAAAATTCTTGTGTCTTTATGTTTGCTTGTTGTATTTCTCTGTGTCTTTCCATTTTAAATGTTTGTGTATTGGCAATTTTGATTGATCTGTTGTTTCAATAACATGGAACACACACCATCACATGAGTCTGTAATACCTTTGTTCAATAAATCTTTAATTAATGTCACTCATATGGTGAATATCAAATCACATAGACAATCACTACTGATCAAGATTATCTATCTCATTCTCCCACTGACTTCTAAGAAATTTCACTAGTAGTGCCCAAAGCCTGCATCCTAATGTGAAACTTGTTTGTGCAGTTTTGTAGCCCTTGTCCTCTCTCTCGGTCACCTGCATCCAAAAGCAAACGACAATGCATCATGGTATACTAGAAGGTTTATAGATTTGATGTCATCTCGTCATGAGTGATTGAAAAGATAGGTACATCGATAAGACATGACACGATGACAAACGAGACGAACAAAGAGAGCACATGCAAGGAGATGTATTCGTGAATGAACAATTGCACAATGCATGTGAGGAGAATTTTTCGCAAACAGATGATACATGCGAGAAGAATTTTTCATGAATGAACAAACATGTAAAGCATGCCAAATTATAAGAAAGCGAGAGATGTGCACATGCAACATAAAGAAAACACCAAGACCATGAAAGACTCTACACACCTTGTGATGCAGAGGTGAAGTTTTGATACACCAAATAGCACATCCATCGATCAGGAGCACTGCAACTCGACATGGACACCACCAATAGCATGAACATATGAGCACTGTCATGTTGAGTTGTGCCATGAGTCATGTCGGTCACATCACTATTGTGGGCCATACTGCGTAAATTAATGTAATGTAACATTGATGTCCAAGAGACCCACATGTCATAGAAAGAGTAATGGAAAGCTAAAGAGTCAAATAAGTCAAAAGGCCATGAGCGAAGCCAAACAATCACAAGGTCTAGTTTCACGCTTGGCTATAAATACCTCCTCATTTGTATATGTAAAGGAGTTTTCACCTTAGCTCCTCCCACATATCCTTGAGATCCTATAGTGTTTTCTTTGAGGAGAGAGCAGTCACTCCAATGCCCCTTCCATGGTGTTAGTGATGTATGCTGTATTCATGTGTCTTGGAACTTTCACTTAATTTAGAAGCCTAATAAGGCCAACACATTTTCACACATGTATTCTAACTATTTGTAGCACTAATATTGAACATTTGTAATACATGTTGCTTTAACATGTGTTAAAAAATTGAACACTTTCGATTTCTCTAATACATATATATTGATGAAAATGTGTTGCATAATTTGCTAATGATGCCCTTCCCATGTGGGTTGCCTCACTGGACATCAGACATAACCTTTTCCCGTAAACTTGTTATAATAATCATTTCACTCGCATAGACTACCCCACTGGGTGTTATACGTGCTATCTTCTCTTGTGTATTTTGACTTCCACATCCATCTAGCCTACCCCTCTAGAAGTTGTGCATGCCCTGTTGTGTTGTGTGTCTCTGATAGAATTGGGATTGCTTCCCCTTCAACTATATACTCACGTCCACCCTCTCTCTCTACGATGAAAGAACCTTGACACGAGTAACACTAGAAATCACTAGGAACGTGAACCTCGAAGACAAAGAAGACCACTTTGAGGTGTTGAGAAGTAAGAGCTAAGGAAAACTTCTAAGACAATGGAAATCAGGCTATCATACTAGATGGGACCCCTACAGTAAACGTTGTGAGGTATAGTTGGTACTTCATATTGGGGAGACACCCTCAATGTCGGTGGGTCTAGTACTGTCAACACATTCCTTTGCCTTCCAAAATCCTAGCACAACTACAAGAATTTAGTAACTGGATGAGACAATCAACCAAATTTTGAGAGACATTGATCTGATTTGTTACAAGAGGAGATTACAAGAATCACTAGAGATGGTGTGAAATCTATATCTGAGGAGGAAGAAAACTTTTCTCTAGTAGGAAAAGGAAAGAAGGCCAAGGGAAGGAAGGCCCAATTTAATGCAAAATCCATATAGAACCATGGAAGTAAGTAATAAATTAGTAAAATCACATGGTTTCACTGTTATGAATATGGAAGCTATGCAACCAAGTGTCCACACAATAAATCTAGTAGGAAGTCTACAGGAGGTGATGCTCTCACATCATAATTCAGGTTTTCTTTAATCCGCATTACATGCATCGAAAGTATTTTACAAGGGAACATATGGTATTGATATTATGATGCTTCATTTCATATGATATGGAATAAGAATTTATTCAGCAGCCTAGAGGAGAAGAACCTACACTTACACATAAAATTGGAGATGATGAGAGGTATAGTACCAAAGGGATTGACACTGTCACCTTTAAGAGGGAGTCAAGATCACATATTATATTAAATAATGTAATGTATGTGCCTGGTTTTAAGACAAAATTAGTTCCTATAGCTGCACATGACAAGCAAAAAAAAGGGGTGTTTAAGTTAAAAATATCTACAAGCTAGAGGTGGTTGCATGTTCTACATTAAGCAGCAAAGCGTAACATGCTCAGGACCAAGTTGCTGGAGAGATTTGGCATAGGTAAATTGGACAACTACACCATGGATCTTTGAAAATAATGTAACAAATCACCATTAGCCTTCCAAAATGCACCCTTGATCAACATTATTTTTGCAAGGGATACACTCGTCAAAAATATGTTAAATCCTCCTTCGAGGCTCGAGATAGAAATTTTGGAGCCATAATGGAGAAAGTTCTTTTAGATGTGCCTGGAAATTTTTCTATAATCTCAAATATAAATCACTGGTATTATGTGATCTTTGCAAAATATGTTTCCCACAAAAGTTGGATTTATTTTATGAAGAATAAATATGAGGTTTATTCAAAGTTTTTTGAATTAAAATCCTTAGTAGAAAATAAGATTGGATAAAAAATTAAATCCCTGATAACTGATAATGGAGGGGAGTATGTGTCTAATTCCTTCAAATAATTATGTACAAAGGAAGGTATTATAAGGGAGTTGACTGCACCTCAGAACCCGCAATGAAATGGGGTGTCAAAGAGGACAAATAGAAGCATTTTATGGGTTGCAAGAGGAATGTTGCATGATCAATGAATGTAGCTATACTTGTGGTCAGAATCATGCAACACAATAGTTTATTTACAAAATATGAGTCCTCACAAAATTCTTAGAATGATCACACCTGAAGAGACTTTGTCTAGGGGGAATCCAATTGTCTCCCACTTTCGTATTTTTGGATCCATGGTATATTATCATGTCTCCAAAGATAGTAGGAAAAAGATAGATACTGTTGGAGAGAGGGGGATCTTTATAGGATGCAAAAATACACCTTAGATTTACTAAGTGTATATTCCTTCACTCAAGATGACTGTGATGAGGAGAGATGTTAGGTTTGATGAGGAGAAGGCCATGAGAAACTCTCTCAAGTGACGTATCAGCATTCCATAAGAGGAGGAGATTATAGCTCCAAATGAGGAGCCCCATTTAGATCCACAAGATGTTGTGCGGAAGCCAAATGTGGAGGAGAAGAGAGAAGATCAAGTGATGGAACCAACTCACATAGACCATTCCAAGGAAGGGAGGAAAACAACTACGGAGGAAAAAAAATTGGTGTAGTTTTCTCAGGAGCATGTTGGAGCTCGTATCTCCTTCTATAGAGATAGGATATCATCGAACATATATACCAAATATATGACACTCATGAAATAATTGATTAGTTATCAACCACCTTCATATGATGGTGCAGTTTCCCAACATGTGTGGGTAGATGCCTTGGTTGGCAAGTATTACTCCATCATGAATAATGATGAATGCAAGGTTGTGCCTAGACCTGAGGGAAAATATATTACTTGCTCTAGGTGGATGTATAAGGTGAAACATGCAACTGATGGTAGTGTTGAGAAGTACAAGGCCAAAGTTGTGGCCAAAGGCTTCTCACATGTAAAGGTAGTTGATTATGAGGAGACATTTTTCCCTGTGTCAATATATTCTTCTATCAGGACCATACTATCATTGGTAGTAGAGTTTGGGTTGAAGATCCACCAAATGGATGTTAAGGCTTCCTTCCTCAATGGAGTGGTTGAGGAAGATATCTGCATTGAGGAGCCTGAGGGATTTGAGACATTTGACAGGGAGACACATATGTGTAGAATCGGGAGATCCCTTTATCGTCTCAAGGAAGTAGCTCATGCATGGAAAACTCGCATAGAATATTATCTAAATGGATTCAGCTTCACTAAAAGTGAGGCATAGGTCAATCTCTACTACATTTTGGTAAATGACAATTTTCTCATCTTAGCCCTGTATGTAGATGACTTGATACTGACAAGAGATGAGAGGTTGATCTAATCTTCTAAGGAGGACCTTGAAAAAGAGTTCAATATGAAGGATATGGATTTGATGCACTAATTCAATGGTTTGGAGGTGTGGAAAGGATATGGAGAGCTATTTGTTGGTTAGGGGAAGTACACCTCTAAAATCCTTCATAGATTCCATTTGCAAGACTCAAATCTCATGGACACTCTTTTAGCTACTAACTGGAGGTAATAGGATGCTTCTATAGGAGAGGTAGTAGATGGAACTATCTACAGATATTTTGTGGGGTCCTTCATTTACTAGGTGAACACCAAGCCCCATATTTATTTTCCATTGAATCAATTTAGTTAGTTTATGGTGGAGCCTATCAAGCTTCACTAGAAAGTAGAAATACATGTTCTCAGATACCTCAAACACACAACATATTTTTGTTTATGGTAAAGGAGGACTAATGGAGTGAAACTCCAAGGCTTCAAGGATTTAGATTGGTCAAGGAGTCCATGAGACAGGAAGAGCACATCAGGAGTTATCTTCAGTTTTGGGTGAGTAGAAGTTTCTTCATATAGCAGGAAAAAAATATCTATAACACTCAGCTCAGCAAAGGCCAAGTATATGGTTCCTAGTCGAGCAACATTCAATGCTATTTGGATGTGGAAGACCATGGTTGGTCTCTTTAGTGAGGGGATGGATCCTACGTTGATCCACTATGATAATTAGAGTTGTATTAGAGTTGTATTTCATGATGGGTCCAAGCATATAGGCATCATGTACTAGTGCTTAAGACATTGTGTGGAGAGGAGGATCATCATGTTACAATACATTCATACAACAGAGCAAGATGAAGACATTGTCATAAAGGCTTTGTCAAGACGAACATTTGAGTTCCACAAGAGCAGGATTGGGGAGGTAAAAAACACTTTTTTTGCCAAGAGGGACTATTGAATTATAGTAAGAAAAGTCTTCATTTTACTTATGCCTAAGTCAAATGGAAAAAATAAATTATCCACATCAGTCGGATGAATAGAGTTTCAGTTAGGTGGAGTGACATGGTGAACACACTCAGTTAAATTTGTCAATTCAAGTTTGTAGGCTAGAAGTAGAGTTGTGTATGAGTTGATTGCTAAGATATAGAAATCTACTGGAGTTATAGTTAGTTAAACTCAATTATCTAAGATCTAGTCTAAAATAAAGATAGTAGGAGTTTTGTTGAGTAGTCGAAACTATTGTTAACTCACTCATCTCTCAGCTAACTAATCAATTTACTAAAAAAAACCGTAGTCGTGCATGTAATTGAAATTGCCTAGTTGAGGTGGAGAAAAAGAAATTGCAATTGCGAGATGTATACTAGTTTAGTGTATAGGTTTTTCATTGGAGAAAGTGATCAATTCCTTTAGGATTTGCGCAAGGAAATAGGGAATTCTACTATTTTTTAGGAGTTAATCTCCTCGGTGCTTTTGCAAGGAAATAGGAGGGATGAGTCCTATTTTTGCTAATTGTTGGTGAGATCAATTTAGAGAGTAGGAGATCAGTAGATTGAATTTGGAATTATAATAGATCCATATTATGAAAAATATAGGAGGGGCTTTTTCAAGTTGGGTTCTCGAGTAAAAATTATGTTTTCATTGTGATTGAATGGTTGCATGTTATTCCATGTGTTTCTATAGTATTTTTTCCTTTCCACACAATGAGTAGAGGAAATTTTTGTGTATTGTTTTCAGTCTAAATTCATTAACAACTAGAAATTTTGAGCTATTTCTATGTGGTGTTCCCTATATTAGGAACCTGATTCTATAATTTAGTCTAAATATCCTAATAAAAATTTATTTTATGCTTTCCTTGGATCTCCTATTCAACAATCGCAATTTTGCCTTTGATATGGGAGAACTTGCTCCTAGAAATGATTGATTGATTCTATAGGTTGCTCCTATAGTCGTGAAAAGAAATTCCCATGATGCCCTCCCTGAGTGGAGATTTGCCTTTGTTCATTTGAGGAACCAGAGGAAACATTTTCCCCTCAGTGTCAAGACCTAGTACCTAGAGTGTGAATATCATTCTCTCATCATGGTAATGCTTAGTGTGAATCACTGGAACAAAAGAGGAGTGGTTTTTGATGGTGGCTAAAGGAAAGTGTATATGACAAAGCCAGAGCTAGAAGAAAACGAGCCTCTACCCACTACTCATAAAGGAAGTTGTATATGAGAAGGCCAAAGCTAGAATAAAACCAGCCTCTGCCCATAGCTCTTAAAATATATAAATACAAATACAAAGAATGCCTTAGAAAATTGACATAACTTATGTCACACATTAATCCTAAACCAAAGAATCAAAGTCATTTTAATTGTTCCTCTCTCCATTCCATGGGAAAGTTGAATAAATATATTTTATTAGTTCCATAAACTACTTAAGTAAACTATTTTTTATTTATAAAATTTAATGCTCAGTTTTAACAACCACTATAATATTCTCTCTCATTATTCAATTTTACCCTAACTAAACTAAATTATGATTGAAAAGGATAATAAAAAATATTTCAATCATCTTTAACATCTTCTAGCTCATAAAATAGATGAAAAAAAACACAAAAAATACATTGACATAACATAATCAACACTAAATACAAAAAGTGCAATCATTCCTCCCTCAATTCTATACAAAATTCAAATGGTGATTTTTTATTATTTCCATTTTTTGTATTTCATGAATGAAAAAACATGTGAATCATGCCAAAGTACAAGAAAGTGAGAGACGTGCACATGCAACATCAAGTGAACACCAAGACCATTGAGGAATATGCATACCTTGACATATGGAGGTGAAGTTGTGATACACAAAATAGCACATCCATCATGTAGGAGCACTGCAGCTTGACATGGACACCAACAACAACATGAACATACCAGCATTGTCACGTTAAGTTGTCATGATCCATGTTGGCCACATCACTACAGTGGGCCATACTATGTAAATTAATGTTATGTAGCATGGAAGTCCAAGAGACACACATGTCGTATGAATATTCATGTAAAGTGGAAGAGTCAAATAACTCAAACAACCATGAGGGAAGTCGAATAGTCACAAGGGCTAGTTTCACACTTGGCTATAAATACCTCCTCATTGGTACATGCAAAGGACTTTTCACCTTGGCTCCTCCCACATAGCCTTGAGAGCCTATAGTATTTTCATTGAGGAGAGAGTAGTGGCTCCAACACCCCTTCCATAGTGTTAGTGATGTATGGTGTATCGATGTGTCTTGGAACTTTCACTTAATTCAGAAGCCTAATAATAGGCCAACACATTTTAACACATGTATTGTATTGGTTTGTAGGACTAATCTTGAACACTTGTAATGCATGTTTCTTTAACATGTGTTAAACAATTGAACTCTTTTGTTTTCTCTAATACATATATATTGATGAAAATGTGTTGTATAATTTGTTAACATTGTCCTTCATGCGTGGGTTGCCTCAACGGACACAAAAAACAAACTTTTCCCATAAACTTGTTATATCGATCGTTGCACTCACATGGACTGACCCACTCAATATTGTACGTGTTGTCTTCTCTTGTGTATTTTGACTTCCACATCCATGTGACCTTCTCCTCCAGAAGTTGTGAATGTGCTATTTTGTTGTGTGTCTCTGATAGAGTTGGGATTGATTCCCTTTCAACTAGATACTCACATCCACCCTCTCTGTCTGCAGTGAAAGAACTTTGACACAAGTAACACTAGAAATCACCAAGTGCACCAGCCTCAAAGAAAGAGAAGACCACTTTGATGTGCTAAGAAGTAAGAGCTAAGGAAAACATTTGAGACAATAGTAGCTAGGCCATCATACCAGATGGGACTCCTACACTAAACGAGGTGAGGTCTAATTTGTACTTCATACTGGGAAGGTCCCTTGAGTGCTAGTGGTTCCAATACCGTCAACAAATTCCTTTGCCTACGAAAATGCTAGCACAAATATAAGGATTTAGTTAATGGAAGAGACAATCAACCAGATTGGGAGAGACTTTGATATGATTTGTTACAAGAGGAGATTACAAGAATCACTAGAGATGGTGTCAGATCTAAATCTGAGGGGGAAGAAAAATTTTCTCTACAAGGAAAAGGAATGAAGGCCAAAGGAAAGAAGGACCAATTTAATACGAAATCCATATAGAACCATGGAAATAAGAAATAACTTAGTAAAATCAAATGTTTTCACTGATATGAATATGGAAACTATGCAACCAAGTGTCCACACAATAAATCTAGTAGGAAGTCTAGAGGAGGTGACATTCTCACATCATAATTTTTGTTGGATTTCATCCTCATTAAATACATGGAAATTATTGTACAAGGGAACATATGGTACTTATATTTTTATGCTTCATTTCATATGATAGGGAATAAGAATTTATTCAGCAGCCTGGAGGAGAACGACCTACACTTACACATAAAATTGGAGATGATGGGAGGTATAGTACCAAAGGGATTGACACTATCACCTTTAAGAGGGATTCAGGCTCACATATTCTCCTAAATAATGTAATGTATGTGCCTAGTTTTTATAAAAAAATAGCGTTGTAGTTTTACTTGACAAGAAAAAAAAACTGTTGTTCAAGTTAAAAATATCTACAAGCTAGAGGTGGATGCATGCACTACATTGAGTAGCAAATAATAACATGTTCAGGACCAAGATGTTGGAGAGCTCTGACATAGGATCATTGGACACCTACACCACGGATCTTTGAAAATAATGTAACACATCACCATTAGCCTTCCAAAATGTACCCTTGATCAAAATGATGTTTGTAAGGGATGCACTCCTATAAAATATGTTAAATCCTCCTACCAGGGTTAAGGTAGAAAATTTGGAGCCATATTGGAGCGAGTTCTTTTAGATGTGCTTGGACAATTTTCTATAATCTCAACTATAAATAACTGGTATCATGGGATGTTTGTAAATTGTTTTTCCTGCAAATGTTGGATCTATTTTATGAATGATAAATATGAGATTTATTCAAGGTTTTTTGATTTCAAATCCTCAGTGGAAAATGAGATTGGACAGAAAATTAGATCCCTGAGAAGTGATAATTAAGGAGAGTATGTGTATAATGCCTTAAAATAATTATGTGTAAAGGAAAGTATTATAAGGGAGTTGACTGCACCTCACAAACTGCAACAAAATGGGGTGGTAAAGAGGACAAATAGAAGCATTTTATGGGTTGCAAGAGGAATTTTGCATGATCAATGAATGCAACTATAATTGTGGTTAGAACCATGGAATACAACAATTTATTTACAGAATATGAGCTCTCACAAAATTATTAGAATGATCACACATAAAGAGAATTTCTCTGGGAGGAATCCAGTTGTCTCCCAATTTCGTATTTTTGGAACCATGGTTTATTATCATATCGCCAAATATTGTAGTAAAAATTTGGATCATAGTGGAGAGAGGGGGACCTTTGTAGGATGAACCAATACACCTTAGATTTACTAGGTGTAAATTCCTTCACTCAAGATGAATTAGATGAGGATAGATGTCAAGTTTGATGAGGAGAAAGCCATGAGAATCTCTCTAAAGCAAGAGATGAGCATTCTGCTAGAGGAGGAGCTTCTAGCTCCAAAGGAAGAGCCCCAGTTAGATCCACAAGATGTTATGGAGTAGCCACATGTGGAGGAGAAGAGAGAAGATCAAGTGATGGACCCAACTCACACAGAGCCTTCCAGAGAAGGAAGGAAGAGAACCAAGGAGGAAAAACAATTGGTTTAGGATGCTCAAGAGCATGTTGGAGCTCGTAGCTCCTTCCCCAAAGATAGGAGATCACCGAATAGATATACCTGATATATGGCACTTATGACATAACTGATTAGCTATGAACCTTCGTCATATGATGATGTCGTTTCCCAGTAGGTGTGGGTAGATGTCTTGGTGGAGGCGTATGACTCCATCATGAAGAATTATTAATGGGAGGTTGTGCCTAGACCTCAGGGAAAATCTATTATTGGCTCTAGGTGGGTCTATAAGGTGAAACATGCAACTGATGGTAGTGTTGAGAAGTACAAGGCCAAATTTGTGGCCAAAGGCTTCTCACAAGTAGAGGTAGTTGATTATGAGGAGACATTTTCCCCTGTGTCAATATATTCTTCTATTAGGTCCATAATATCATTGGCAATAGAGTTTGGGTTGAAGATCCACCAAATGGATGTTAAGGCTTCCTTCCTTAATGGAGTCGTTCAGGAAGAGATCTACATTGAGTAGCTTGAGTGAATTGAGACATTTGGCAGGGAGACACATGTGTGTAGAAGTAAGAGATGCCTTTATGGTCTCAAGCAAGTACCTCATGCCTGGTAGACTGGCATATATTCTTATCTCAATGGATGCAACTTCACAAAGAGTGAGGTATAGGTCAATCTCTGCTACATTTTGGTAAATGACAATTTTCTCATCATAGCCCTGTATGTAGATGACTTGATACTGACAAGAGATGAGAGGTTGATATGGTCTTGCAAGGAGGACCTTGTGAAAGAGTTCAAGATGAAGGATATGGATTTTATGCACCACTTCCTTGGTTTGGAGGTGTGGAAAGGATATGGAGAGTTATTTGTTGGTTAGGGGAAGTACACCTCTAAAATCCTTCAGAAATTCCATATGTAGGATTGCAAGCCCATGGACACTCTTCTAGCTACTAACTAGAGGAAATAGGATGCTTCTTTAGGAGAGGTAGTAGATGGAACTATCTATAGATAGTTGGTAGGGTCCTTTATTTACTAGGTGAATACCAAGCCCCATATTTATTTTCGAGTTAATCAACTTAGCCATTTTATGGTGGAGCCTATCAAGCTTCACTAGGAAGTAGGAAAACATGTTTTGAGATACCTCAGACACACAACATATTTTGGTGTATGGTACAAGAGGACTAATGGAGTGAAGCTCAAAGGCTTCAGAAATTTAGATTGGTCAAGGAGTCCACAAGACAGGAAGAGCACATCAGGAGTTATCTTTAGTGTTAAGTGAGTAGAAGTTTTCTAATATAGCAGGAAAAAAATATCTATATCATTCAGCACAACAAAGGCCAAGTATATGGTTCCTAGTCGAACAACGTTGAATGCTATTTGGATGAGGAAGATCATGGTTTGTCTCTTTAGTGAGGGGATGGATCCTACATTGATCTACTATGATAATCAGAGTTGTATCAAACTCTCTAAAAATTGAGTGTTTCACGATGGGTCCAAGCATATAGGCATCAGGTACCATCACCTGAGACATTGTGTGCAAAGGAGGATCATCAGGTTACAATACATTCATACAAGGGAGCAAGATGAAGACATTTTCTTAAAGGCTTTGTTAAGTCAAACGTCCGAGTTCCACAAAAGCAGGATTGGGGTGGTAAAAAAAAAAAAAATTCTTGCTAAGAGGGACTATTAAATTATAGCAAGAAAAGTCTTCATTTTACTTGTGCCCACGTCAAATGGAGAAATTCAATTTTCCACATCAGTCAGATGAATAGAGTTTTAGTTAGGAGGAGTGAGATGGCCAACACACTTAGTTAGATTAGTCAATTCGAGTTTGTAGGCTAGAAGCAAAGTTGTGCATGAGTTGATTGTTAAGATATAGCAATCTAATGCAGTTATAGTTAGTTAAACTCAATTATCTAAGATCTAGTCTAAAATAAAGATGGTAGGAGTTTTGTTGAGGAGTAGAAACTGTTGTTAACTCATTCATCTCTCATCTAACTGATCAATTTAATAAAAATAACCCTAGTCGTGCATGTAGTTGAAATTGCCTAGTTGAAGTGGAGGAAAAGACATTGCAATTGCCAGATGTATAGTAGTTGAGTTTACAGGTTTTTCATTGGAGCAGGTGATCAATTCCTTTAGGATTTGCGCAAGGAAATAGGGAATTCTGCTATTTTTAGGAGTTAATCTCCTGAGTGATTGTGCAAGGAAATAGGAGGCGGGATGAGGCCTATTTTGGCTAATTGTTAGTGAGATAAAGTTAGAGAGTAGGAGATCATATTGCATTTCAGGTGTAGCTTGAAGGATTGAAGTTGTCATTATAATAGATCCATATTCTGAAAAGTAGAGGAGAGGTTTTTCCGAGCTGGGTTCCCAAGCAAAAATTATGTGTTCATTGTGATTGAATGGTTGCATGTTATTGCATTTGTTTCTATTGTATGTTTTCCTTTCCACACATTGAGTAGAAGAAATTTGTGTCTATTGTTTTCAGTCTGAATTCATTAGCAACTGGAAATTTCGAGCTATTTCTACATGGGGATCCCTATATTAGGAACCTGATTCTATAATTTAGTGTAAATATCCTAATAGAAAAACACTCTATGCTTTTTGTGGATCTCCTATTCAACAATCTCAATTTCTTCTTTGATAGGGGGGGCACTTTTTCCTAGAAATCATTAGTTGATTCTATAGGTTGCTCCTATAGTTGTGAAAAGAAATTTTAATGATGCCCTCCCTAAGTGGAGATTTCCATTTGTTCATTTGAGGAACCAGAGGAAGCATTTTAACCTTAGTGTCGAGACCTAATGCCCAGGGTGTGAATATCATTCTCTCATCATGGTAACGCTTAGCGTGCATTGCTGGAACAAAAGAGGAGTGATTTTTGAGGGTGGCTAAAAGAAAGTGTAAATGGCAAGGCCAAAGCTAGAAGAAAACAAGCCTCTGCCCACTACTCATAAAAAAAGGTGTAGATGACACAGCCAAAACTATAAGAAAATCAGCTTCCACCCACATCTCTTAAAATATAAGAATACAAATAAAAAAACATTAAAGAATTGACGTAACATACCTCACATATTAAACCTAAGTCAAAGAATCAAAAGTCATTTTAATCACTCCACGGGAAAGTTTTCCACGGGAAAGTTTAAATATTTTTTATTATTTCCATAAATTACTTAAGTAAAATATTTTTTATTTATAAAATTTAATACTAAGTTTTAACGGACCAGTATAATATTTCCCTCATTATTCAAACTTACCATAACTAAACTAAATTATGATTAAAAAGGATAACAAAAAATATTTCAATCTTCTTTAACGTCTTCTAGCTCAGAAAATAGATGTGGACAAACGCAAAAAATACATTGACATAACATAACCCACACTAAATACCAAAAGTGCAATCATTCCTCCCTCCATGCTATAGGAAAGCCGAATGGTGATTTTTTATTATTTCCATAAATGAGTCAAATACCTTATTATTTATAAAATTTAGTACTAGAATTTAACGACTATGATACTCGCTCCCATAAAACTAATTAAAACATTATTCAACCGTACCATAACGGAACTATAGTAAAAAGGGTGGAAAAAAATATTACAATCTTTTTTCATGTTTCCTATATGGAGTCAGCTTGGCAAACACTGTTTACCCATCTAATTTGAAGAAATGTCTAAGGCGTTTTCTATATGGAATTGGTTTAGCAAACACTGTTCACCCATCCAATCCGAAGTCAAAGTTTTCATTTTCGTTGTTCAACCAAATTGAAATTTGACACAAGGAGAAAGAAGTTGAATGGAAGTTCCAGTTCGGGTACTTGCTCCCTTCATGTACAAAGTTGAATGGGCGCTTGGGTTCGGGTACTTGTTAGCTTCATGTACTTCCTAAAATGTCTCCCGACGTGTAACGACCTGCGTTCTACGGTTGAAGTGCGAGCTCTCTCATGAGCGTGCGATGACATAATGTGCACAAGTGAGGAGGGAGCGAGCTACTTATATGGCGTGGAGCATGGGTTTAACATTGTGGAGGCTGACCTATGTTTATGAGGAAGTCGACATGACTTTGCGATGGTGTAGGGGCTTTGGGCAAGTTGGTTGGGCAGCCAGGACCACGCCCTACATTTGGTATATATTGGGTGAGCATGGAGCTCATTCCAACCATCATCATTCATCAATCATCTCTCACTTGGACGGAAGGCGCAGGGGGAGCGGAAGTGCGAGTCGAGCAAAGTCACCGTGCAGGGCTGCACGACGGGTGACCCGGGCGGGCACCCATTCGGGGTTGCACGACAGGCGACCCGGGTGAGGGCAGCCATGCAGGCATGCACGACAGGTGACCGGGTGAGGGCACTCGTGCAAGGCTGCACGGCGGGTGAACGAGTTGGGCATGCGGGTGACCGCTGAGGGCGTCCGTGTAGATGTGCACGACGGGCGGCCAGGTGAGGGCGTCCGTGCAGGCGTGCACGACGGGCGGCCCAAGTAGGGCATCCGCCAAAATAAGAATTGGTCGAAACGGTGAGAGCGTGCAGATGGGCGGCCGGGTGTGGGCACGCCGTGCACGACGGTACGGTGGAGACAAATGTTGGAACCGAAGGTCGTAGAGTTAGGCAGGTGGTACTACATGCTGTTTCACATGATTTGGGCGGTTGCCAAGGGTTGGCAAGTGGGACTGCGTGTGGGCAGGTGTACACATTCTGGGCATCTGTGGACCAAACGAAGTGCGAACCGGGGAAGACGTGCGACAAGGCGAACGATGGGTTGGTGGGTCGTGTGGCGACCGTGTGGAGGTGCCGACGATCTGGGCAACCGAGTTTTCCAAAGTTGGAAATTTGGCTAAGTATAAATTTGGGGTTTCCCAAGGACTTAGCCTATACTTGTAAAAAAATGAAGATTGTATAATATATTGATATCGGGTAGACTCATATTGCAGGGATTTGCCCCTACCTTTATACTGTTGTGCATTTCTATTGTATAATGTTGTTGATAATGAATGTGTATGGGTGTTCATTGGTATAAAGGCACATTAATAATACTTGGTAACGAAAATAAAACTAAGTATGGATTGTTAAAGCATAGTCTACAATCGTAAGTATTGGCGAAAAGAAAATGGTTGGTAGTGCCGCACCTTGCCTAGCACGGTTGGAAGACTAGCATAGGCTGGGGGCATGACAGTTGGTATCAAAGCTGATATTTGGGTTTATAACAGTGGAAGCAGGTACTTGCAGGTGAAGGAATCTAGTTTCACATACAAGTGGAACAAGGGTCGGTTCATGGTTACAAGGAACTGGGTGAAGCTGGTGAAACAGGTTTAGCAGGGGTGAAGTTTAGTGCTTGGGCCAAGCTGAACGACGAGACATGGCAGGTTTGGAAGAATGCGAAAGGAAGCTCGTGCTTACCTTATACATGTTGACGCGGATGAAAGAGGAGAATCCTCGGATTCGAGAGAAGCTTGAAGTCTTGGAAAAGAATGTTGAGGATGAACTTCTTCAACTTGGATGGACAATGGAGCAAGATGAAGTTGCAGATTGTACTGACAAGGAAGAGGAAGTCGTGATAGTTGAAGATGTTGCAGACATGACCATGATGGAGGATGAACTTGAGGTTGATCAAGATGGACCAGGATCATGTAGTTTGCAGACATGGATGGATAAGGATACTCATATGGAGGAGCCTCATGAAGATGAAGTAAGTATTGATACTTGTGTTTCACTTGAGCATTTGGTAGATGGATCGTATGCAGGGAAGGGAAAAGCTAGTTTGCAGATGCTAGGGAGCATCTTACCATGGATGATTATGATGAGATCTTGTATGGAGAAGCAAGGATTTTTTACTATTACACGACTTGTTAGGGTTGTTTGTGACCTTATGGTAGAAGGTACAAAGGCTCGTGATAAGGGAGGAACATGATGATCGTTGCGGATGAACGGGTCATGCTTTAGTTACATTGGCTAAGTGCTCGGCATGACTCATGGACAAATTGGAGGGCACACTCTTGGGTGGACTTCTCATGGCCGAGACCAAGAGCAAGTCTTGGTGGAACCTTTAGTGGGGGATCTATGAGGGAGAGACTCATGTGATGATGATGTGGTTGGGTGACCAAGTTCACTAGACTGAAGATTGCAGACTTTGGTGAGGATGACCAATTATTGTGATGGGTCTATTTGGTTGGACTACATGGGAACTTAGTCATGGACATCAGGTTCGAGACATGGAGCATGGCAGTCTTATGCAGGGACATTGTGGAGGATCACTTGTAGAGATGTCATTTATGGGCATCCAATGAGGAATGCCAAAGCAGGGATGTTGTGCAAGTAGATTTGCTAGTGTGACATGGAGATATTTTATGTACGAGCTGATGGAGAGGTTGAGCACTCTCGTACGACAAGGCCATGGACTTGGATGGAGTTGTGAGCAGACTATGGGGCATCCTTACTACATGGAGAGCTGAGGCATTCTACAGAGACCTTTCGGTCGAGGCTTGTATGCTTGTTGAGATGTTGGTTGGGGATGGCTTATGGAGCTCATGATGACATGAGACTGTTGTGACTTTTGGGGATTTCATATATGGTGGACTTGGAGGATCCGATGCATTGGGGAACCGAGGTCAGAGACTTTGATGCAGGATGGGATGCATACTTTCAAGTACATGTATGGGAATGATTTGAAAGAGTGACTTGATGTGGAGGGTCGATATGAGACACTTTGGAGTGATGGAGTTATGACAATGATAATGCCTAGGTGGAAACACTTGGGCATGGGTTGAGCTGAGACTTAACCACTTTAACACATGGGAGCTGATTGATTTATGATCACGGGCAACACATGGATAGATGAGACAGGTGTATACCTATTTCTATGGCAGACTTGAGGGATGACACATTGCAGATATGATGGAGGTTACTTCATGGACATGGATGTGGCACACCGAGAGTTGGAGATTGATGAGTTGGTTTCTTCATATTGAGGAGGCACACATATGGATGATGTTGGGATAGATGTGGCTGATTTCATGTAGCACATTAGTACCAAACATCATGGACAACATGTTGCAGATGAAATTAGGACTACTTCATGGACCTGAGCATGGCTTACACTTATATGGAGATAGATTCTTGTTCGAGTTGATGATGTGACAAGATGTTCTAAGAAACGACTAATGATGACATGAGGATGTGCATTCTCATGGTTTGAGCGTGATAGTTGGACTGGCTATCTGAATAGTTCAGACATGGGGGTTAATAGTGTGTAGAGATGTGTTAGCATTATGTTGGAGTATCATGGAAGCAGTTCACATGAGGAGAACACATGATGAGGTCGACATGAGATGTTGCAGTGGGCAGGTAGCTTGAGATGGAGGGGCCAACCTTCCACGATGGAGAGCAGCATGTGGAAATTGTCACAAGGTGGTCGATGGTCATGGATTGAGATGATTTCTGATATATGGCATACCGATGGGGTGTATACCTTGGTATGGATGATCTTGGTGACAAATAGTTGCCAAGATGGTATGTTGTCAAGGACGACAATGATTTCAGGTGGAGGAGGATGTAACGACCTGCATTCTACGGTTGAAGTGCGAGCTTTCTCATGAGCATGTGATGACATTATGTGCACAAGTAAGGAGGGAACGAGCTACTTATATGGAATGGAGCATGGGTTTAACATTGTGGAGGCCGACCTATGTTTATGAGGAAGCCAACATGACTTTGCGATGGTGTAGGGGCTTTGGGCGAGTTGGCCGGGCAGCCAGGACCATGCCCTACACTTGGTATATATTGGGTGAGCGTGGAGCTCATTCCAACCATCATCATTCATCAATCATCTCTCACTTGGATGCAAGGCACAGGCGGAGTGGAAGTGCAAGTTGGGCAAAGTCGTCGTGCAGGGCTGCACAATGGGTGACCCGGGCGGGCGCCCGTTCAGGGCTGCATGATGGGCAACCCGGGCAAGGGCATCCATGCAGGCGTGCACGATGGGTGACCAGGTGAGGGCACCCGTGCAGCGCTGCACAACGAATGAACGAGTTGGGTGTGCGGGTGACCGCTGAGGGCATTCGTGTAGATGTGCATGGCAGGTGGCCAGGTGAGGGCGTCCGTGCAGGCGTGCACGATGGGCAACCCAAGTGGGGCATCCGCCGAGTGAAGAATTGGTCGACACAGTGAGAGCGTGTGGACGGGTGGCCGGGTGTGGGCGTGCCATGCACAATGTTATGGTGGAGACGAAGGTTGGAACCGGAGGTCGTAGAGTTGGGTAGGCGGTACTATGTGTTGTTTTGCATGATTTGGGTAGTTGCCAAGGGTTGGCAAGTGGGACTGCGTGTGGGTAGGTGTACATGGTCTTGGCATCTGTGGACGAAATGAAGTGCGAACCGGGGAAGATGTGCGACAAGGCGAATGACGGGTTGGTGAGTCGTGCGGAGGTGCCGATGAGCTAGGAAACCGATTTTGATGAACTTGGAAATTTGGCTAAGTATAAATTTGGGGTTTCCCAAGGACTTAGCCTATACTTGTAAAAAAATGAAGATTGTATAATATATTGATATCGAGCAGACTCATATTGCACGGAATTGCCCCTCCCTTTATACTGTTGTGCATTTCTCTTGTATAATGCTATTGATAATGAATGTGTATGTGTGTTCATTGGTATAAAGGCACATTAATAATACCTGGTAATGAAAATAAAACTAAGTATAGATTGTTAAGGCGTAGTCTACAATCGTAGGTATTGGTGAAAAGAAAACGGTTGGTAGTGCCGCACCTTGCCTAACACGGTTGGAAGACTACCGTAGGCTGGGGGGCGTGACACGTCGGCTCTGTACCATGGCCGCTCTCCCGATATTTATGCCATGGACTCTGTGCCATTGCCACTCCACTCCTACTACTATCGTTGCTCCACCATCACCGCTCAAAGTCAATGTTTTAGCATCACGGTTCTGGCGGAAAGGTCGGTTTGCCTCATCAAATCACAAGTTCATGACTAACAGCTTTTCACAAAGGAAGGAATTTGTTATTTATTTTCTTCATCATAGTACGCCAAATGTATCTAAGGCCAAGATGAAGGAGAAGCTTTCGAAGTTGTATGAGGTTAGAGATTCGTAGACAATATTTGCCTGTGTGTTCAAAACCCAATTTGGAGGTGGAAAATCTTCGAGGTTTGGCTTGATTTAAGACAAATTTGAGCATGCCAAGAAATATTAAGCCAGATATAGGCTTATGAAGCCAATTATAGGTTCTCTCACTGAAGCAGAGGCTCAGTTTAGTTTTTGCAAATCTCTCATACAGATACATATACGATACATAGTGTAGGGCAGTCAGATGGTAGAGGTCTTTGCTGGTTAGTGTAGGGAACTCACAACAATTTTGACAAGTTACTGTGGGCATAGTGTGTCCTCTTGATGTCAATGGCCCTCGATGGCCCATCTGGAGGAGTTTTCGCCAATTGTAGCAAAACTTTTGGGAATCTCCACATCTTTTTTGACAAGTTTTGAGAGCAATTCCTCTATAGTATTTTCGAATTCGTTTGTTTGATCGCTTATAATGGGGTTGCAAATTTTCCCAAATTCCCTATTCTCGTTATAATTGTCCTAAAAATTATGATGGTCATAACTTAAGAAGCAACTCTCTACATGAATGAATCTGCAATTGTTGTTACAAGCCTTTTCTTCGCAGTAGATGCCTGCCCTTCACAATCAGAGGAATTTAAATCTCCCTTGCATTGGACAAACTCATAAATAGTATCGTTGTTGTTGCCCCTCAACATTAGTATTGAAGCCACTGGTAGAAACGTTACACACCAATGATTCCAAAACTTGGTTTAGATTACGGTGGAAATTGCTACCATCTATATATTCAGTTTTTCCACAAAAATCCCAAACTAGATTAGCTATGTCATTGTCAGCAGCTAAGAAATGCAGACGTGTCCATATGGTGACCATACGTAACATGCAACGAGAATATATATATGCACGATATATTCATTCACAAAGAAATTACATATACTTCATGGCGAAGCACCTAATACAACTACAATAAACTCGTGCAGTCCCATAGTCTCGACCGTCGTACATATTGTCATCCATTTAGTGCCTGTTTATATACACGGTCTATTGTATGTACAATATTCAAAAGATTAGGAAAATTATAATAATTCCTAGTAATTCAAGCATTGTCTGAAATAGGCAAGATATAATGCGAGACGAAAACAGAGAAAACAGTAATAGAAGAGCAAAAAACAATGTAAGTCGATCAGATAAGCAAAAATTGAAATTAAGGAGAAGTGTTTTTATCCTGGCAGTGGCAGCACCAAAAACTCCATGCAAGAGTCCCCCATCAAACTTGTCATGAAGTATTTTCTTAGATACTCTATCCACAACTTGATTGAACTCTTTGCCAATGTGTTGTATGGTAAAGAGATTATGTGAATTCCAGAGGAATGTGATTTGTTGCAACCAACATTATAGTGAGGGTTGGGATATTGTTGCATGGGTACAAAGAAAATCTATGATGATCTTGGAATTCCATATATGTGGATTGTAGGATTGTTCAGGAAATTTGTGAACCAAAGTAGTCTGCATAATGCCATGGATTCTGCCTTTGTATTTGTGCCAATTCCCACACCCCAGTGAACACAAAAAACATGTTATGGTGAATGTAGGATAGAGAAACCACATCCACATCTGCTTCTTTGAGATCCACCGTCAAAGAACCCAACATATTCGATCTCTGGGCATGTTTGTTTTATTTCAGTTCTTTTAGTGACCATACCAATTTGTAACCTAGTAGATAGTGTGATTCTGATGTGTAGTGCTTTCTGTTAAGTTTTTGAAGATGATGTTATTTCTCCACCTCCAGATCTCCCAAAAGAAAATAGGAGGGATGTAGCACCACTTGACATTCTGCTAGCTCCACCATTCGAGGCAATCAGAAACGTAAGTGAATTGTGCTGAAAACCAAAAACGACAACAAGACTGTGCCAAATTTGAGAAGCAACGGGGCAAGTTATGAATATGTGGAGGTTGTTTTCTTATGTGCTCCTAAAGAGCACACATATCCCAGAACCAAACGAATTACTTTTCTAGAGATTTCCCACGTCAAATTTTTATTTTCCCAGACTAACCAAAGGAAAATGGTGATTTTAGAAGGAATATCTGTATTCCTGAAATTAAAAGACCAACATACCTCAGGTTGTAATGCCTACTGACACCAAAGAATATGATATGTATCAGCCACCATAATATTAGTGCCCTTAATTTTACCCCTCCATATGATCATAGATATTTCCGCATCTCTGCCAATTCCATCAAGTTGAAGCTGTGTTTGAAGCCTTCCCCATTCCAGTGCAGCTGGTCCATTTAATCCCAGCTATTTGGACCGTTTCCAGATGGGGCATCTATCATGCCATGTCGATATGACTTGTTTCCAAAAGTATATGCCTTTGTAGTTTAGCTGATGCATGAGACAGTTCAAAACCTTGTCAAAATATGCAAGACCCTGAATGTTATCTTGTCCACTACCCATTTTCCAGGTGAGAAGTGAAAGGAAATAGTGGCAAACTTTTGTAAAGCTAAGCCAAATAACAAACCCCGTTTTGCAGCCAATACACACTCTATGCAACTAAACAAGGAAGTCGATATCCTTCAGATATTTATGCTTGATGATCATACCCTAGGTTCCTTCCCTAACTATCCCTCTCCATAAATATTTAAGCAATAATGCATAGCAGAATCTCCTCAGATTCAAAATGCCCAAGCCACCCAGGGGCTTCAGCATGGAAATGTGATCCAGTTTAGTAAGTTGGTATTTATTTTTATTTTTCATGCTAGACCAGATGAAATTAGCTATGATCCCATTTAATTTTTTGATGATGGTGATAGGAAAATGGAATAAGTGTTCCTAGTACACTCCCATCTGCAGGATTGTAACTTGCGTTAAAGTGAAATGACCTCCCATGGAAAGGCATCTGTATTCTTGGCCCTAAATTTTCTGAAAGAATATATCTACAAGCCACAAACAGTCATGGACCCTGTAGCTACATGGCTAAATATGGAAACCGAGGTATTTCATACCTCAAGTCAATATCTTAGAAGCTACTCCAAACAACCTTCGAATGTAATCAATAATTTCCATATCGCATTGGTCACGTACAATAGAATATTTATGTTGATTCAAAATTAATCCAAATGCATTCCCAAACTTAGTGAAAATATAGAAGAGGTGTAACCAAGAAAAGTTGTTGAGGATCCCCATGATGAGCATGTCATCAACGAAGAATTTGTGGGAGATCTGTACATTCCTGCCAATGTGAAGAGCATGAAAATGACCGTCAGCAGCAACGTTTTTAATGTGGACACTCAACTCGTCCATAGCTAGAATGAATAAGAGAGGGGATAGTGAGCAACCTTACAGAAGACCCCTCCCAACTTTGAAGTAGGTCACCAGGTATCCATTGATAATCACAACATATTGTACATTAGAGACACGGGACATAATACATATGGTGACACAGGATTGTATACCAACTTTGTGGAGAACCAATCACAAATATCCCCAATCCAAACAGTCAAAAGATTTTTTAAGGTCCACTTCCATGATATTTGCATTTAATTTTTTTGTGTGAATATAGTGTATATATTCTTGGGCGATCGTAACAACATCATGTATCTATCAATTTTTTAGAAAACCAAACTGCTGAGGGGAGATGGACATAGAGAGGGAGTGCCTAATTCAATTTGCAATAGTCTTAGAGATAATCTTGTAAAGTAGATTACGGAGAGAGATCAGGTGGAAATCTGAAAATGTGTGATAATGTGGCTTCTTCAGGGTCAGTGCTATGTATGTAGAATTTAAATGGGGATGAATATAACCCAAAACCCGAGATTTCTCAACCATGTACACAAGATCTTGTTGGAAGAGGTCGAAGAAATGTGTGAATAGTTCCATGGTCCAACCATCAGGGCCAGGGCTCTTATCACCCTTGAAACATTTGAGAACCTCGAGGATTTCCGCAGCTGTAACAGGTTGGAAGAGTACCCGATTAGCATCCACATCAAACATGGTGGGAAAGTGTTCAACCCTCTAGATTTGATCCTCCAAGAAGACGAGCATCCTTTGACTATATGCATGTTGAAAGTGGGAAACAATGGCCTGGATGATATCCTTCCGTGACTGAAATTTGGTTGTAATTGAATAAAAAGTCTCCCAAATAGAGTTTTTCTTGCACCTGAAATGTGCAAATCTATGGAAAAATTTGGTATTTTGGTCTCCTTCTAGGATCCAAATTGATCTGCCTTTTAATCTCCACGTAATCTACTTTATATGAAGAAGTTTTTGTCTTTGAGATTCCAATGCATGAATGTAGCTTCAAATATCATCAGGGAGAGAATGCTATGGTAAGTCGAAGTGGATCTTCAAGATTTAATTTGTAATAGATCCAAGCTCTTGGTTGGTATGCCTCCTTTCCCTTTTCTCCCATTGCTTAGTCTCCCATCACAGGACCCCCGATTTATCAAGTATGTGCCTCATGTGGGAGGTGCACTAAATGCCAACTCTATTCCATACATCATGAATAAGATTATATGCAGGGTCCTCAAGCCATACTCTGTTAAATTTAAAGGGAATGCCACATCGGTACTCGTCTCATCGCAAATGGAGAGAAATAGTCATGTGCTTAGATATATTACAACCAATCACTTCATAGGAAACCATCCCATGCTTTTCGATAATCTGGTCATGCAGAAGGAAGCAATCCAGTCGCTTTTCTGTGTATCCTGTGCCCGAATTCCCATTGTCCCAAGTGGTAATAAGTGAGGAGGGACATATGTCCACCATATTATGTTCTAGTATAATATCTTTGATATGGTCAGCCATGACATCGACCCTTTTGGTGCAAACCTAGATCTCATTGAAGAAGATAGTGCAATTTAGATCCCCCGCAATGACGAGGGAAGAAAGATACAATAACTTTGACTCAATTAGATGATCCGAGAATATGTCCTGATCATGGAATGGGGCATAAAAATTAAGAATGCTGATTCTACCCATGACTCTAGGAATGTGACCGACAAGGAGAATACCTACAAAGAAGGAAAATTCTCTAAACTTGGCCCATTGAGGATCCTAGATAGAAACTAGGCTATCCGAGAGGCTGTGTGTATTAGTGGCGGCCATATGCTAGTCAGAAGAATTTTTCGAAAGTATTTGATCACCTGAGGAGAAACATGCATTGTTTCCTGAAGAAGAATGATATATGGATGGAGGGTAGAGAAGGGTTCATTGAGAACCAAAAATTTAGGGGCAGCCCCCAATCCCCTCATATTGAGTGAGAGGATAAAGGTCATGTTTGATTGTGTGCGGGCATCTGCACTCCAAGGTCCTAAATAGGGGTAGTACCAACAATAGGAACATCCATGAGAGAATGTTAATTAGCATGGATGAAAGGGAGGAGTTTTGGGTCATCCACGAAAGTTCCTGCTGTCACAAGACTTTTTGCAGTTAACAATGATATTCGAAGTAGAAGTGGGGTTGATGTGGGGGATGAGCAACCAATAGGCTTGTTGATAGTGAGCGACTGAAGGTCTAATGTTTTCTTCTGGAGGAGGAAGTCTAGATCACTATCCATGGAATTTGTGGAGGATTTTAGGGGAGAGCATGGCAATGTAGGACTAGGGCCAGTAGTAGGGGAATGTGGGATGATGCAAGAGGATGTCTGTGTAGGGACATACATGATATGGTTAGAAGAGAAGGGATCCTGTGACATCAGATTACGTGGATCAAATGGCGGAGCTGACAGACAATCACAGGTAGATGATAACCTTTGTGTAGTCGAATGTGGTGATGTGACATCAATGGTGGGAATATACAACCCAACAAAAGTATGTAGAGATAATAAAATAGGAATAGGGGCGGAGTCTAAAGGATTAGCAGTAAATTGTGAGAAATGGAATCCATTAGCAGGAAGTTTTGAATTACCTGCAGTATGCGCAGAGCCTGTACCGAGCAATGGGGTTACGAAACCACTGAGTGAAGAATTAGCAGCAAGTACCTTCTTGTATTTTTCCCAAATGTTGTGTCAATGTCAATGAGTTTCCATGGGTTTGGGACCCAACCTCCATGGAAAATGTGCCAGAAAATGCCCAATGTGATGACAATTAAGACAAGGAAAAAAAATGCCCTAAGAATCCAGTCTTTGGATCAGATGTGTATCACCACAGCCTAGTGCGATGTGGTCCAGGAGCCTACCCCTGTATTCCTTCTCAATGAGAATCCATGCAACCCGCTTATCAGGAGCCCCAAGACACCGAGAATCAACATACACAAATTTACCAATAGCATTTCCAATATCTGTGAAAACTTGTCATGTTTGGAATTCGATGGGTAAGCTAGGAAGCTTAACCCAAATGAGCTTATTCTAGAGAGTCTCCTTCGGAGGGTTGAATCCAATGTACCAAGAATGTAGAGCTAGGAAGCTCTGCCCATTAATCGAAGGAATATATTTGATTTTCAAAAGATCTTACTGGCAGAGAAACTGGAAGCTATACCATCCATTAAGAAGATGAACCATTGTAGGCATATAGCCTAATAGTGTTTTCCATTTAGAATCAACCCAGACCCACATGTCAGCTTCACACAATTATGAAAAATGCTACTTACCCACGAGAGCATGCTTCGGACAATGGTTACTTGATCAATAAGCACATCATGGCCAAATACTAGAGTAGGATCCAGTTCATTAATATCGATAGACATGTTGGGGTGGTGGGATCGACAGTCATGTACCACATGTGAAAGCCCATGCAAAGACAAGTCTGCATGTATGCCAACTCACTGGTGCAGTGATGGAAGAGATGAATGCCAAGTGTCCCGGGAAGGGGTCTGCCTCCCAAATGTATTCTCCATGTCGACCATGGTGTGGATGAACACCTCCTAAGATGAGGTGTCCAATTCGAAGATGTCCATATCCAAATATATATGAAAATAGGCACCAATACTACCAAGAGAATGAGGTGAGGGAGTATTAATGAAAGGACAAGAAGAAGGTCGAATGATAAATGGGTCACTGACAAGAATGTATTGGATTCTGCAGAGTCCAGAAGTCGAGGTACAAAATCCACAGAGGAAGATACCGGCAATAAGCCAAATGAGAAGGGACGCCGCTAGAAATTAAGCCCAAATGTGGTAAGTATTGAGAGTTAGGAAGAGAGTAAATATAGAAAATGTAAAAGGATGGTGGGGTGGAAATCCCAATTCGGATGGGAAGGAGGCGAATGATAGAATAGTATGTGAGATGTAGACCCTTGTTGCATCAGAACAAAACGTGCCAATAAATTCCGACCAAAATTCAAAGGATGCCATGAATGTGAAATACCAATGCCGGAAAGTCGAGACTGGTTCGACGCTGAACGGGTGCCAAGTAGGAGGGCATGGAGAGAGTTACAGAGAAACAACAGCCAAGGTATGTAGACAGTTAAAGCCCGTCACAACAACAAAAGCAACAACAACTGGGGCATGTCAACCATTTCTCACAAAACCATAAACTGAAAGCATTACAGGGGCGAGAGATGATAAAGGAATTATACCATTGATAACAGAGGATATTGTAACGAGTGATATGAAAACAAGTATCTTCCCCTAGAAGAGACTTATGAGCAAAAGAGTTTATAGAGGTCATTCCAGAGGGGAATATGGACATAGAAAATTTTAGGGGTGAATGTTCGCCCTTTGGCGAAATTAAGGGGTTTTAAATTTTTAGTGGGTGAATATTTTGTATCATAGTACATTTTTACAAATCACTTCAAATAGTCCACCTTATTTTAAGGGAGAGGGTAAAAAAGGTGAATTTAGCCCTTGAAATTATGCGTTACAACCTTCCATTCGCCCATTTTCAAGAATAGGTTTTATTTAAGTGAATCCTATGGGCCAAATACCATATTTATAACAGAGGTGTGGTAAATTAATAAAAATATAAATATATGAGAGATATGGTAAATAAATAAAACATTTTTTATATTTATTCCATAAGTTACCTTATATACATGCAAGGGTGTAAACAAATAAAAATATAAGTAAAGTGGAGGTATGGTAAATAAATAAAACATATTTTTATACTTACTCAAAAGGTATGGTATATAAATAAAAATATAAATAAACTAGACGTATGGTAAATAAATAAAACCTCTTTTTATATTTAGTACATAACCCTCATAATATTTATGAAGGCTCAAGAAAGAGGTTTTGTTTAAGTGAATCCTATGGGCCAAATACCATATTTGTAAAAGAGGTATGGTAAATTAATAAAAATATAAATAAATGAGAGGTATGGTAAACAAA
>APFE030932452.1:47312-58059 GCA_000404065.3 Pinus taeda | reverse complement strand
TAAGGTCGAGGTTTATGATAACCCATGGTATTGACCCATGGTAATACCAAGATCTTACAAGCTTTTATAATTGAGTAAAACATTCGCCATGACTGGTGAGAAATTCACCAAAAAATTATATATACATATTATATTATTGATAAAATGGCCCTCCATTTTTCCTATATACCATGGAGATTCGCTCATTTATTATACATATAAATTTAGGGGGTTCTTAAAATTTTCCCTGAATATGGACATCTGGGTGGAGGTAGTAAATGTGAACAAAAAATGCAGATAAGAAACTATGAAGCAATGCAGAGGAGCAAAACAAAGATTTCTGAGTGGACAAAAGTGAGGAGTGTATGGAAGGGTGATAATCTCATATTATAAGAAGCAAAACAAAGATGGGATCACCAAAGAGATATAAAGAGGAGGCAGAGAATAATATAAGACAAATGGGATCACCAAAGAGATATAAAGAGGAGGCAGAGCATAATATAAGATAAAGTAATGTTCATACGAGAGAAACATACCAGTTATCACATATAGTCAAAATCCAAATTGGGAGGAAATAGTGATCTTGTGCCGAACGAATGCAGCATCACCCTCCTTCAATATGGACTTTTATAGAATTACCTTCATCCCACCTATTCTCATAGTCCACTTTCACAGTCTTAGATCCGGAATTTCAGAACACGGGCTTCAGGGGCTTGTCACCATAAATCAACCACCGTAAAATTACCAAATTCTCCACTTCATGCTTTCTTAGCAATTTCAACAAAGCTGCTCCTCCTCATGCTTTTCATCAAGCAGCATACAACGTGCATGACAAGGTCGAAGTGTACAGGCCGAACAAGAAATCCAAATTAATATTTTCATCTTCATCGCTGTAGCAGAGAAGGGCATCACAACATTTTATAATTTGATGAGTGGAAATGTTGAGTTGCAGACTTGGGTTATAGCAATAACTTATTAATTTTGAAAATGCAATTGGTTTTACAGGGTCGTCTCAATTCGCTCTCTACAACGAGTAGAATGCGCAATTAAGGGTCTAATCACTGAGAATGAACTAGAGTAATCTTATTCATTTTCCAGTTGTTATATTATCGGCACTACTGTGTAATTCATTGACAGAATTGTTGCTACCTTTTGTTGAGGGTGGGAGGAAAGTCTACAATTGAACCCTTCTACACTCATGGGAGAATTCTACGAAAAGATCACGTATTCGTATTTTCCTGTTATTAATGTGAAAGGGAAGGAACCAAACTACTTCAAAGCCATACTTTGTTTCGTAAAGACCCTGTTTAGCCATTGAAAGATAAATGGAGCCAAATAACTTCAAGACCCCATGCTCCAGTACTCTCATGTCATAATAATTCTCCTTCGGAAGGATTGTGTTTTCATCTTATTTATAGGAAAGGGGAAGGAACCTTAACATCAAGACCCCCACTTTTTTGCTAAAAGACCGTGTTTTTTCATTAATAATATAATTGGGGAAAGAACCTTAACAGCATCAAGGCCGCCACTTTCCAGGTCAAGCGGGCCTCTAAACTGAAAATAAAGAAAATCTCGAAAATCAATTGTTAATGGGGGTAGCTATATCTAGATTGGTGATATGAATAAAAGTTAATGTTACCATTATCTTGATTAGAATGTAACTAACAAAAAATAATGTTTCATTTTGATGAATAAAAATAAGATGGTAATGTGCAATACGCGATCAATTTAATCACATTAGTTTCAATTTAACCTTGGTTAATCATAGTGATTTTTTTTTTTATTTTTTATTTTTTTATTTCAATCAATTTGACTAATTCTCTTGAACCATGGTCAACTATTAAAAACCTTTCTCAATCATAGTTGAAACCGTTATAAACCATGGTCAACGGTTGACAACTATTTTGAATTATAATTAGCCAACTTGAACCATAGTAAACTATGGATTGCTAATCCACCCCATACATGTGGGTTGTATACTAACACAAAAAATGTGGTTGACATATGTAGATTAGCAATTAGCAACGTTTTTGACCTTTTATACATCAATCCACCTATGCCAACCACATCTATTAATATTGATAAGACAACAATAAGGGAAACAACCACACAACTTTAAAACACTACTTTTAAGCTCAAAGAAAACTAGATAAATCAATCCATGGAAGAAACAAATATACTATCATGGTACACAATATTAAAATGCTGGAATGGTCTTTGTCATAACATTTTTCTAGTTAATTTTAAAGTGGCAAAGATTTTTAAAAAATAGAGTTTAAGTTGTTTAATGTATAGCATTTGTGTGTGAGAGGATTTTTTCACGATACTGAATGCATTTATGCATTCAAAAACGTATTTTAAGCAACAAAAAATCACATTCTTGTTTAAAATTGTACGCCCAGATTCCTTTGACAAAGACTATTTTGTCTATGAGTTAGACTAGGTCATTTTTGAATACTATATCGCTTATCAATACCGCATATCCAATGACACATATTGATATGATATTTTCTTTAATTTAATATTTTGACATAAAAAAATTAAAAGGGAATAACTAATTTAGAGATAAATTTCAACCCTTGATTTGTGACTACTACTAAGAATATTTCAACATATTTCATGCGAGTTAAATCTCAACCATCAATTTAATAATTATTTATAATTAAATTAAACTTCTAGAAAACTTATTTTAAAAGAAACATGTCTATCAACACTATTAGAATACAATTTTTAAAAAAGTTATTTATATATTAAAAACAAATTTAACAACAATCTCAAAAAAAATTAAATTAAAAAATTTCTTTCCATATTGAAAATAATTAGAATTACAATTTAGAAAACACATATCACACTAAATTATTAGAAAAGAAGAAAACTAAATAAAAAACAACTAAATAACACCTGACCTAAACCCCATTTAACCCTTCTTGAGTGATATCCAAAATTTAATATTAAAGTTAACTCCGACCATACATTTATGTCTATCCAAACACTAATGCAAGTCATCCATTTTTTGTATATCCTCTCTCAAACTTGATGCATTTGGATTAACACCAAATTTTTCATGTTCGTGAGTCCTGTGTACGATGTGCAACTAGTTGGGGCGACACACCCTCGGTTAAACTCAATGAGATGGCATGCGACGAGTCAGTGCATGGATGAGTAGATGCGATGCGTTAAAGAGTGGCGAGTCAGTTGCGACATTTACATGAGTTGGCATGCGACGAGCTAACTAAGATGAAAATTTGGCTAAGTGTCATAACTCGTGGGAGGTGACCTTATATGAAGTGCAATCGAGTAGGTGGACCCAACAGGCTGACGAAATGGTTGAGCCGACCTTGGGTAGGGGCATGGACAATCGAATTGGGAGGTCGCTTGGGCGACCGACCCACATTGTAGCCATGGTGGATGGTGTAAGTAGAGGAGGACACATAGTGGAGGAGACAACAACTCACAACAAGAAAACACAAGTGATACACTTGGAAATGCGAAGTAGGAGGCCATACGAAGGATCTGAGGTGCAAGCAGTGTGAGGCCCATGGGGGCTTCACTCAATGAACCTCCAACATAGCACATGCGTTCATGGCATCCTAAAAAATACACTTAAATTGACTACATATTGGAAAATACCTTCAAAAACCACATTATTTAACCCCCTACCAATACAAACCCAATACACCTTCTGAATTTAGAAAATACCTACTTTCACTAGATATTGTAGGTATCCATTTTTTCATTAAAAAATTTGATTCCCCTTTATATTTTTCATTAACTTTCAGCTCCATTTTTTATACCTGTCAATATAAAAACCCTTTACCCCTATTATATGCTCAATATATCATGTCACTTTTTACTCAATATATATCCCCCAATATGAATGCATGTAGTATGATATTGCTCCCCCAGTGCAGCCCTTGTGATGCAACCGAAGTACCAAGGCGAGGGCAAAGGAGAACAGAACCATAGAACCGGGTGAGCCATAGGTCGGGTAGTTAAGTGAGCCATAGGTTGGGTAGGCACAGGACGGGTCTGCCCGTGAGTGGATGAAGACAGGTGAACCAGGTGGAGGCGAGCTAGGCGGGCAGTTGGTTTAGCGAGTCGACAGACGGGCAGACTGGGTGAGCAAGTGAGTTAGTGAGTTGGGTTTGGTGAATGGTCAAAGGGTGAGAAGATGAGATGGGGGTGCCACAAAGCCCCTGTGATGCGACCGAAGTACCAAGGTGAGGGTGAATGAGAGTAAAATCGTAGAATCGGGTGAGCCACAAGTCATGTAGTCAAGTGAGCCACAAGTTGGGTAGGCACAGGACAAGTCTACCCGCAAGTGGATGTAGATGGGTGAACCGGGCGAAGGCGAGCTAGGCAGGCAGTTGGTTTAGCGAGTCGATAGATGGGCAGACTAGGTGAGAGGGTGAGTCAATGAGTTGGGTTTGGTGAATGGTCGAACGGTGAGCGGATGAGATGGGCGTGCCACATGACAACACAACGAATCAGGGGAGCGAATTGAGCTCGGGGCAGGGATGCACGATCACGAGTTGGATGAAATGGTGAAAAAGTGTAGAGTGCGACTAGGTGGCGAGTTGGGCAGGGGTGTCGGGTGACACGACCCATGACTGGTGAATGGTAGCTCCAAGAAACATGACCCATTGAACAAAAGAATTCTGGAATCGCATGGTGAGAGAGGGTAGGCAATAGGACAAGGTTCTGAATGGCGGGTAAGGTCACATGGTAGGCTGGACTACCTAGGGGCAAGGTTGCATGATAGTGTGAGCAGGATAAATGATGGTTCAAGGTGAATTTCTAAAAATAGTAGTTTGGCATTGTTTGGCCAAAGATATTTTGGGGTTTCCTTGGAGAGGTTGATTGTATATGAACTTGTAAAAATATGTTTTTATATTATTGTGGGCAAGCTCTTTTCAAGGAGTTTTTCCTCCATTTAAAAATATTAAGTGTACTTGTATACTTATATATGTGAATGAAGTAAAAATGAATGTTTTTGCTATGTATTAAAACTGATGAATGGTTAGTGAAATGAAAATATTCTAAGTATTGGATGTTAGGTGTAGTCCACACTTGAAAGTATTGGTGAAAATAAAGTGGGTGGTGGTGCCGCACCTTCCTATGAGCAGTTGAAAGACTACTAACAAGATAGGGGCATGACAACGTTGGTCACTTGGATGATACAATCATCCTTTTTTCGTCTATCCTCTCTCAAATTTGATGTTGTCTCTGTTAACACCACGTTGGTTGCTTTGATTATATGGATGGATTTTTGTGTTATTAGTGAACCATAAAGAATTTAGTTCTATATGATGCTCATTTTAAAATTCCAATCAAATTTTAAATCATCACAACACATCTTCTTTCATTTCCCCCCAAACCAGTGTTAAAAAGACACACTATTTAGTTCAAATTGATGCAAGGTAATTAATATGCTTATACCAATAGAGTAATTACGTCGAAAGGCATTTTCTTGGCACAGTTTGGTGAATAAACATTGTTCATCCCACCGACTCCCTCCTCTCTATTTTTGTCTCTTGATCGAGTTAAAAGATGACACATGGACATCTTTCTCGTCTGACTTTATCGAGTTAGAAGCTGCCACATAGATGGCCTCCATCAGCTCATGGAAAGTCTATTTGTCTCACCTAGGTTACATGTTCATACATCAAAGAAAAATTATTTTGGGAAGTGTAATATGCCATTACACATTAAATGGTTATCTTTATTCTCCAACTTTTTGACATAAAATCTGTTTTTTAAGATTATACCGACTTGAATGAAAAAATTAGAGAAAACCAAAGAAAATATTACCACAATTACTCTTTTATTGGAAACCACATTTTTTTTAACTTTGTTGATGGTTTACCATGGTTTACCAATCAAAGTATTTGTTAACAATGAGGTCCTGTTTAAGTTTCAAATGTTGAGGTCGTTAGTTGATGTGCAGTGAATATGATAGATATTCTAATCAGCATAGACGAAAATTCATATTGATTAATCCAACACTCTTTAGAATCAAAGTTGTTAGACTTAACAACTAAGACCAAATATGTTATAAATTGTTATAAACTAAGAAATTTAATAAATAATAATAAATACTGCTCCTACATGCTATTAAATTGTTATAAACTAAGAAATCTAATCAATAATAATAAATACTACTCCTACATGCTATCAAAAACTTTTCTTGACCTTCAAAGATTTAAGTTTTATTTTTTCTATTATATTTGAATGTGAATTATGTTATAATTGTGCATGAATGTCATGTACAACTCAATTTTCTCTTCTGTATTGTTAGGAATTTTCTCTTTTTCATTGTTAGGTTTTCGTATTGAAAACGAACGTTATTGAGGTTTTGGTGTTGAATGTTGTCACATTTTCGTATTGAAAATCGATTTTTTTGGTTAAGTGTGGAAGAGATGCACTCTAAAATATATTTTTGATATGCTCATATCTTTGATTAAAAGTAGCACAACTTCAATGTATTTCCGAAATAGATAAGAGTTCTCTTGGCACCTCGTTCATAATTTAAGGTCAAACTCCGTAGTGTTCAAGTTCCTCATCTCTCCTGAACCCAAACATTTATAGAATTTAGCCATATGAGTAAGAATTTTAGTGATTTCAAAGCCTATTATGCATGTGTTTAGGAATGTAGTTAGCATAGTAGCTAGTGGATGAAGGACTTTAGAGATTTTTTGGATTAGGAGATGATCATAATGTTGTAAATGTAAGTCGTTGAAAGTTGTATTTTAATTGATTCAGTTATCCGAATACATTAATGCTCTCCAAAATAGTAATATAATTTAGTATACCGAGAAAGAAATGTTGACTAGATGGAGAGAATCATAATATCATGTAATATACAGTTGTAAAATTATTGAATAGATTAGTTCCTCTATCTCAGATAGTCCAACATGTTGTCTTTGCTTTAGGACCTTCAGGTGACTATGATAATCACAAACGATTGGGTGCCAAGAATGTTATTTTCCTATTAAGAAATGTTGATTTAGCATTTCCCAATGCAAGTTATAATGCTTTATGTAATTTTTGCTATACCATAATTCCTAACTTGATGGGATGCACTAAGCTTCCACGCAACACTTTTTTTAAATGAATTGTTAGTTTTACATTCAATACGTTTACATATAATCAAAATTTAACCTCTGCATCTTCAGTGTTCCATTCCCTTCTCCCACTTTATTTCATACAATTATGAAGAAGCAAAAAGTATAAATGTAAACTTATGAGGTTAAGACAACTAGAAATGTTGAAGATATCAAAGGAAAGAGTATAATTTTTTTTGAGGGAATTATGAAGCCCACATGAAGGGGTAGCTAATGGTATTACATTGACTTGGTGATTATTTCAAGAAAACTTTAGATGGAAATCTAGAAAAGAGAAATAAACTATTCAAAATCAACATAGAGAAAAATGCGTCAACGAAAGAGGATGAGTAAACAAGTTTAGATAATGATATCACATTGATTCTAATGAATTTGGAAAATTAAGTGGGCGTTAGAATTGACAATGATAGTTCAAGCAAAATCTTAATCTCCAATAGAAAAATAGAGGCAATAGGAAGAGTGGCCCCAATTAAGTACTCAAAGAACATTGAACCCTTGACTAGAGACAAAGGCTTCAAATTAATTATAAAAGGAGATTTTGAAACACCATCACGTGTGTGCATGATAACGTTTGTAGTGACTAGCTCATAGTAATGGGTTCCATGGAATGCTTGTCCGTTATGATGATGGACCATCAATGGAGAAACATTTTATGATATTTTTCATAGTTCCACCCACGAAAGGAAAAAGATATAAGTACAAATTCATGGTTGCACCACTTACAAGTATTTGATACAACACATTTCATAATGATGCACAAAATGAAGAATCAAGAACCCCTATGTAAGTCCTCGTGTGCGGTTGCTTCTACCTCACTATTGTTTATCTACGTGTTTCATCTTTGGGCTAATAATTGCTAATAATTTCTTGATGCCTTCTAATCACTCTCAATGGTAAGCACTCAAATGCAAGTCAGACACTTGCACCACCCAAACCACATCACTATTACCAACCCTCTCTCACCTTCCACATAATAAAACATCTCCCTTGACACGACCCCCTTTGATTGCAAGGACTAGAGTGGTTCATGAGCTCTAAAGGTTAGAAAATTCTTTCCCTTTAGTGTGGGAGTGTCCATCCCATAAGGTGACATCTATGATCTAACCTAACATGTCGCACAAGGAGATAGTTTCCTTCTAGATTCCCCTTCCTCCTGTTAACGTTCCTTTGCACCTCTCGGTACAATTGCTAGTTAATAGATTTAGTGAAACCTATGGTTGTTATAGGCAAGGGACTCACAAATCCTTGTAATAGCTCTTATTTCTTATCTTCGCGAAAAGACACATTTTGGTATTTTATAACTTTCCATTGATTAGTTGGGGAAAATGGAGTCATTTAAAATTAAACCAAGTCGTCCTCCAATTTTTCCAAATTAAAAGATTGAAAGCAACCTACGGTATAGAAATGAAAAATAAATGACCATTGAAGCACCATAATGATATAACTAAGTTAGAAATTGACACCACGAGAGTATCTTAAGCTTCATTAAACCAATAAAATGCTAGTACATTTGCTAGTCACTTGAGCCAAGGCTAATGACACATGGAAACAACTAAGCATTCAAGGCCATTGAAAAACGAGCCTCACTCACATAGAGATATTTGACCTTATAATATTTCCCTCTACAAATTCAATATACAAACTGCACATATGTGGGGCCCGAGTCACCAAATTCAACAAATAACCATATCACACTTCTTTTTTTTTTTTTTTAACCACGTGGTGAATCAGTAACTGCCAGTCCTAATCTATGGGAGACCGAGGATCAATCCTCGTAGCTGCCACTATAACACCAAGAGTACATCCAACTACCTGCAAGTCAATATACTAAGATCCTATGATTTTAGTAAAGCAAGACTCTTGTGCCACCAAGGTGGGGGGAATCTGCTCTTGAGCTGCCACCACAATAGGTCATGTACTCAATGAGATCTCAACCATAATTTCTTGAGCTTCGCCTAAATAAATTTACTGTTAAACCACACATCATTGTACAACCATATCACACTTAGATGCAAACACTTTTGTTGGGTATGGCCACCAAAATGTTTCCATCATGGAAAGACTAGGTGTAAGTCTTTTAGGGTTATGTCTTATCTCTAATGGCGTCCGATAAGCCACGTATTTTTGGAGAGCGTTAGATCCTTGTCGGAGGTCGAATGAAGTTTATGGATTCCACTCTCTGCCGGAAAAATATATGCAGAAAGGACAATATAACACGAATGGACCAGTAGGAAGAGCGATCCAAGTAATGCCTTTCTTGTATCCGTCTGGCTATTTCTTTGCATTTGGTCCCCGCAAGTATTCATTAAAAACAAAAATATGTGCGTTAAATTAATATTTCTGGGATTATGTGGTCTTTAAATTTCCTTAAATCACTCCAAAAGCATAATATTACAAGTTTCGCCATCGATCGGGCCACGTATAATCTTTATTAATGGGGCTATTCAACATTAACTCTCAGATGCGACACTGAAACAACACAGGACGCATGATAATGAGTAGCCTACTTTTGAGTTAGTGGAATTAATAATCCATGCCGTAATGATGTTGATATTTAAACTTTCCTAAAGTTAATTATAAACAAATATTATTAATAAGTTTTCGGAGATGTAGCTAAATTAAAACATTTTTAACAATTTTAAAACAACCCGATGAATATGTAAGAAATAAAAATCATTATATTTGTTTAAAATAATTAAATATCTTTGAATATTTTTTTAATAATAAAAGATGAGTATATATCTATTTAATTCTAGATATATCAAATTTATAGGATTGAAATGGTTTAGATATATCAAATTTATAGGGATAAGAAATGTTGAGGATTTAAATTTATTTTGAAGTGTAAAATTTTTTAAAATATTTACACCTTGGGGAGAGATTTTGATTTTGGCTTTTAGTAGATCATGAGCAATACACTAATCAAAATATTTTTAAATATAATTTTTTTCACTTATTTTTATTAGAAAATATACATAGTTAACCCTGGAATAATTTATTGATAGATTTAGCAATTCTCTTAAATTGTAATACAGTTTCTGCTCATAATTTAAAAAATACAAACATATATCCATAGATAAGTATGTTTTTTCTCTATATATAGATATACAAATATTTTATTATTAATAGATTTTTTTTTATATATACTACTAATTATTATTATTATTAATCTCTATGTTTTTATATATACATAGATACACTTATAAATAATTTATGGACATGGTCATATTCATGCATGTTTTTTTAGATATTTGTGTAGTGATTTTTTATTCTAAGTTGGGTAGAAAAACTATAAAAAAAAAAAGAAAATCCTTGAAAATAACTCATACTTTTTGGATAAAAAATGGATAGTAATAAGATGTAAATAATATACCTAGGAAGAGTTACTTTCCACCATTATTTATATTTTTCTTAGCACTTATGTAGGAGTTAAAATTTAAATGTGTAGATTTACTAGTGGTTACAACCCACAAAACTTTTCCTAGTCTATATGGAGGGTCTTCTCACAAATTTCTTGTCAATTTTTCCAAGAATGTGGTAGGGATTTCTTGGAATCACAAGTTTGAGTTCTAAAATCTCTACAATATTAGTGTATGATGAATTTTTATGCTTTAGCAAATAATTAATTTATCTACTTCACATCT